>JANAVB010035820.1:11026162-11096162 GCA_029216955.1 Iris pallida | reverse complement strand
CGCTGTAGATCACAAATCCTCCTGGGCCCGATGGTAGTGTCAAGATCGGTGCTGTGGTCAATCGCTTTTTCAACTCGTCAAAAGCGGCTTGACACTCATCGGTCCATACAAACTCCTGATCCTTGCAAGTTAGTCGAGTTATTGGCCCCGCTATTCGAGATAAATCTTCTACGAACCGTCGGTAGTAACTCGCAAGTTCGAGGAAACTTCTCACTTCAGAAGCTGTTGTGGGAGCGGGCCATGATTTGACTGCTGTGATATTCTCTGGGTCCACTGATATACCATCACCCGTAACAATATGACCAAGGAATGATACCTCCTTGAGAAAGAAATCACACTTGCTAAGCTTCGCAAAGAGTCTCTTGTTCCTCAATGTTCCCAAAACTATCCATAGATGCTGCTCGTGCTCCTCTTGACTCTTGGAGTAAATCAAGATATCGTCTATAAAGACTACTACAAATTTTTCCAAGTACTGATGAAAGATCTTGTCCATTAAATTCATGAAAACTGTGGGTGCATTGGTCAAATCGAAAGGCATGACCAAGAACTCGTAGTATCCATACCTCGATCGAAAAGTCGTCTTGGCAATATCTTCCTTCCGAACCTTCAATTGGTGATAGCCCGATCGTAAGTTTATCTTGGAGAATACTTTTGCTCCACTCAGTTGGTCAAATAGATCGTCTATACGCGGCAAGGGATACTTGTTCTTCACCGTCACTGCATTCAATGCTCTGTAATCAATGCACATGCGTACTGTCCCGTCTTTCTTAGGCACAAAAAGAATGGGTGCTCCCCATGGTGACGCACTGGCACGAATAAAGCCCTTCTCCAATAAGTCATCAATCTGCGTCTTCATCTCTACCAACTCCTTGGGTGCCAGACGATATACTCGAGATGAAATAGGCTCGGTTCCGGGAATAAGCTCGATAGAAAACTCAATATCTCGGACAGGTGGTAGTCCTGGTAACTCCTCGGGGAATACATCCTCGAACTCGGTGATAATAGGGTGCTGTGGGGTGTCATGCATCATCATATGAGTTCCCGATGTGGGTGCCTCACAACTATCTCCGTCTTCTTTGGTGAACTCAAACTCTGCCACATTTGGTGGTCTAAAGATAATACTGCTCCTATGGCAGTCTATGAGAGCAAAATGCTGGCTCAACCAGTCCATTCCAAGAACCACATCAAATGTCGGTATAGGGAATACAAGAAGTCAGGCCGTCATCTCTCTGCCATTTATTATTACAGGACAAGGTCTATAAACGCCACTAACAGGTACAACTCCTCCTCCAGTGAGAATTTTAATATTCTTAGCTAAAGGTGTGATGTGAATGCTGTGTCTAGTGGCAAAACTAGTGGCTATGAATGAATGAGTGGCTCCAGTATCAAATAATGTAATAGCAGGAAAAGATGCAACTAGAACCATACCTGCTATAACTTTCGCCTCTGTCTCTATATCCTCAACAGCAAGTGAGAATATCTGCCCATAATTCTGTCCCGGGCCCTGAGCTCTGGCCTTGTTGTACTATGTACCTTGGGGAGGCAATGGTGGACGAGGTGCTCCTGCTATAGGCCGTGGTGCTGGAAGAGCTGGGGCTGTGGGCCTCGAATTTTGCCGAGCTTGTACTATTGCATGTTGTGCCGAACAATCCTTGAGCATATGCTGATTGGATCCACATCTCAAGCATAATCCAAGGCGAGTCCTGCAGTCGTTCTGGATATGTCCTTATTTTCTGCAGTAATGGCAAACAGGCTTCTGATAAGGCGAGGGCCTCTGCTGGAACTGTCCTGGGGTCCTCCTGATAGGTCCACTCTGAGTAGCTCGGGCTGGTGTAACTGCGGGAGTATGGCGCCTCGATGTCTACTGTTGTTCCTTGCGAAGAATCTCCTGAGCACGAGCTTCTTCCAAGATAAATGAATGGGATACTCGAGACTGAGTAGTCGTATAAGACTTGAGCTCTGGTGCAAGCCCCTGATGAAATCTTCTCGCCTTCTCTAACCCTGTCGGAATCAATCACGCACCAAATCGACTCAGGCGATTGAACTCCGAGTCATACTCATCAACTGTCATATTCCCTTGCTTCAGATGGAGGAATTGGTCATAGAGACCATCTCGAACATGAATAGGGAAGAATCTCTCATAGAAAGCATCATAGAACTGCTTCCAAGTGATCCCTGTGCCTAATCGTCTCTCTTCCGCCTTCCACCAGTGGTGAGCATTGTCTTCTAACAGTAGGTCCACTGCTGTCATCCAATCTCGAGCTGGCAACTGGGATGCCTTCAGTAGCTTCTCGGTACTAATAAGCCACTGTGACACCTCTAATGGCTTCTCCGTCCCTCTAAAGGCCTTGGGGTTCATATCTGTAAAATTTTTGATAGAGCCTTCATAGGGATGCAGAGCCGGTGCTGGTACTGGTGCTGGAGGTGGTGGTGGAGGTCTAGCCATAGCTGTCATCATCGTCTGCCTCATCAGCTCAGTCTGCTGCCACTGAGTCTGCATCATGGCATACATAAACTGAGTGGTAGGGCTCCCATCAGTCGGTGATGGAGGCATCTGAGGTCCCGACTGTGGAGGAAACTGCTGAGGGAATGGTGGTGGTGGCGGTAGTGGTACATTTCCTCCCGGTGGTATGGTAGTGGTCTGCCCAGCCTGGCTGCCTGGAGGTGCAGCAGTCCCTGGATACTCCGTCGTCGGTGTCGTAGAAGACTGCGACAGTCCTGGCTGGTATGGTGTTGCTGGAGTAATGGAAGGATTCTGTCCCTCCGAAGTAATCTCCTCACCAGATGTGAGGGCCAAGACAGAAGTGCGTCCGCTTCGTAGATTCATACTGTTGGCACGAGGAAGATAAGTTAATATTAGGAAAGATTTGATATGAAGTAAATCGAATAATCAAGGAAGTTTCGAAAAGATTGGAAGTCAAGAGATAGTAGTAGTTCTGGATGAGATATTCCTATTCCTATATGCAGGCTTATTGGGCACAGTCATGCAACCCAACAATATTAAATCTGACCTGCATGGGCCACCACAAAAACATGTAACGCCCCAGTCCCAAAATACATAGGACCAAGTATGTGAACATGCTAGCTGCACATATACAAAGAACACTCTAATATATGGAATTCCTCATATATGCACATAAGCTGTAAATAAATAATCACAGGCCAGAATAACATATCTAATCTAATCACAGCTCAACAGCGAAGATAATGAAGTCTAAATAAATAAATAAGAGTATCAAAAGATAGCCGGGTGAACATACTCACTCCAAACAGCTATGAAAAATAGTCTCACAAGATCGGAGTCCGACCTCCGCAAAATAGAAAGAAAAGAGATATAAAATAATATCTACAACTGTCTCAAATATAGAATAAACTAGAAATCAGCAGTGACAGCCTCGTCATCAATGAAGGATAGCTCCAATGCCGCTCCGTACTCCTGTGGAAACTCGTCTAAACCTGGAGAGATAACCAGGTCCTCAGGGGACATAGCAAGATACAAGAAAATACTATGCCATATAAACCGTGATAATATAATAAGAGAGAAAGGTATGCATGCAACCGGGTTCCTGACCATTCTACTGTGAATATGTAGTTGAGATACAATCCTTCGATGCATGAACCCTGGCTGAAAGTAGGATCGGCATAGTTCCCATAACAGGGGCCTACGTCCATAACACTCGGGAAGCGTTAGAGGGCACCATGTGCAAGGGGTTACGTCCATAACGCTCTGGGAAACGTCAGAGGGCGCCTGGAGCATGCGTCTCCGGAGGAGCGCACAGGTAATCATGGAAGTGTAAAGAAGCCCATACGTCAGGTATTGTTCTCCCTATCCAATGCCTAGTATCATCATCTCCATGACTGATATGAATCTCTAGTAACCGCCAAGTCTTCTAACATGCAATACTATTGGCAGTTACTCCTATCCGTCGTACGTTCCATACGTATCGGTGGCCAGCCAACTACGCAGAAATATGTCCTATATGTGACTCACATCACATGATACAACAAGTGTCAAGGCCGTATGAGATATACCAATACCTCATCATCAATGGGTGGTCACTAGACCAAGTCAATGCAAGAGAATAAATAAAGCAAGAAAAACGACCGATAGAGTCGCTTGCACCCAAGTGTGACTTGGACGCACAGTTTAAATATCATGAAACAAATGCTAAAAATAAAAACTGAAAATAAGAATATAATAATCACAGAGTAGGGTGGCAAGGTATCTTGCCTGGTGGTGCAAAGTGGCAAGTCCAAAAGTAGCAAGTGTCCGCACCAAAACTCACAAATCACAGATGACTCCAAACGCTGAAACAAACATCAAAAATGATCTCGGTGAAGAAGATATACCTAGAAAACGCCTGTCCAAAAGTCAAATTCTGGAACAGGGGCAAAATCGTAATTTCGGGTCAAAACGATGTCCACGGTTGGACCCGCTTTGCACCGAAACACGTGCCAAAGTCTACAGTCTCTAAAATCATCAAACTACATGTCTATGGTTTCAGTTTGAGGAGAGGAACTCAACGGTATGTCCAGTTTTGGATTCCGATGAGCTGTGCACAAAATTGCCCGTTTGAGTGGGTCGCGGGCCCGCCAAAATTGGGTTCCGATTTGATCTTCTCAGAATTGAACCAAACTTGGCATGCAGGACCATAATTTCGATCCGGACCTGTTGGCGTAAGTTTTGTCTCGATTCGACGACTGTACACTAAGTTATGGGCAAGTTTGCAAAACGCCGATACGGGGGTATCTCGACGGATACGCGTTGATTTCGTCGCGCACACGCGACGAAACTGAGTTCCGTCAGTTACCACACGTCCGCAACATCCATACGCGCCTTTCGATGCATATAGCGTGCGACCACATCGCCCTATTTGTCGGGGCGTACGTCGTATCGGAGAAAATTTCAAAATTTTACTATTTCGAAAACAGTTTTTCACCCAAGTTTAACACGAATTAAATTCTTGCACAGAAATCTAAATACCGATCTACCAGTTACGTTTTAGTCGTGGTTAGGTTGTCTTCAAACGTGTTCAATTAGTTTCTGAAAAATCTCGACACACAGAGCAGAATATGGCTTCTAAGTTGTGGTTTGAAACTGATTTCAAACTCTGTTTTCGACAGAGTTTTACCCGACTTTGCATCGAGTTACTAGTCAAACCAGAGGGTTATAGCTGATTCCTTTTGAAGGGACTCAGAGAGGGTTACATTGCCTACATGTAGCATCTTTCGGATCACAAAACGATCAAACGTGCGAAGAGTAATCGAAGCCGAAAAAGAGTGGTACCTGAGTTTTTCGAAAACAGAGTATCCTCTGTTAACTGTCGACTCCTAGCGATCCCGACGTCGTCGACGGCGAGTGGGTGAGCGTGGGGTGTGGGGGAAGGGTGGCGGCCTTGGGGTCGAGAAGTTTTTGCGTACGAAGGGGGGTTTAGGGTTCGGTTAGATGAGCGGCTGAATATATAAAGCCGATAAATGCTATTTCGAATAGGACTCGAAATTGTGGGCTCGGGTTGCAATGGTTCTCATAGCAGCTTCTTGCTGCTGAGTTAGGCGGGGGTGTGGGGTTGGGCCCACCCCCTTGCAGCTGCTGCTGCGAAAGGGTTTGCTTGGTATTAGGGGGTCGGGCCCCACGCAGCTAGCTGCTGCTGTTGTGGGGGCTCGGCCATAACTCATATATTTTTTTTTTACCACATAGTAACTTTATATATATATATATATATATATATATATATATATATATATATATATATATATATATATATTAAGCAAGCAATAAACTCCTAAAAATTACCAATAAATTTCCTAAAATTTTAGAATTTACTATATACCTTATTTAATCGAATATTAGCAGCACACATATATTATACACACACATGTATTTATATTTACGTATATCTACCAATTAATTTCCAAATAATATAAAAAAATAGTTTTTAAGGCACTAAAATAGTTTGGAAAATATTGGGGGTTTACAGTTGGTTTCTAACACACTCTATTTTCATCAATTGCGACGTCACATGGAGAAACTGATCATCGTATGGAAGAATTAGTCGATGAAGAAAGCTTTGTTTCAAGAGCAGTGTCTGATGATTTGGATGATGAGCAAAGTTTGGAAGCTGTTAACTTAGGAGACAATAAAGAACAAGATGAAGAAAACAACAGAAGATTGCATCATAACGATGACGACGACATCAACGCAAACAACAAAATGTTATTTCACATCACCCTTTCTACTAAATTTAAGAAATGCATTATATTTTTACATTTATTTCTCATACTTATTTTGTTTTATTCTGTTCTTAGGGACGATGGTAAATCTCCATTGGATTTCGATGCTGCGACGATGAAAAAATATTGCAGTCTACCAACATTAACAAAGCTCCAACAGAACTCTTACATGAAGATATTGTTGGCTTACAGTTCAACTCTATTGAAGAAGCAGAGACATTCTACCGGATATATTCAAAAGTATTTGGTTTCAGTATTAGAAAGAACGAAGTAAAGAAAAATAAATCTGGGATGGTGATGGTCCGTAGTTGGTGTTGTTCGAATGCAGAATTTAGATAGAAGAAATAAAATGAAGCTCCTAACAGGGTTCGTAAGCCAAGAAGTGAAAGCAGAAGTAGTTGTAAAGTAATTTTTCGTATTGGGTACACCAATTCTACAAAGCTGTGGGTCGTCAAAAAATTTTACGTACATCACAACCATAGCCTTGCGAATGATTATGAAACAGTTTTTTTGAGATCCCATCGTAAGATATCACCCGCAGAGTTTGAACATGCTAAGCTTATGAAGCAATCAGGGATGGGGACTGGAGATATATGGCATTTACTTGTCCACCGGAAAGGTGGCTGGGATAAGGTTGGATGGACGAAAAAAGATTTATACAACGCTTTAGCTAAAGATAGTAGAGCACTAGACGATGTTCATGAGGGCATTGACCCAAATTTCTTCTATGCGTACAAGGTAGACGAAGATTCCAGATTGACCCATCTCTTTTGGGCTGACAGTGCATGTCGATTCGATTACGAATTATTTAGAGATTCACTAGCATTTGATTCTACATATAAAACAAATAGAAGTCAAATGTCGTTGGTGGTTCTAGTGGGTACAAGCAATCATGCAAAGACTTGTGTGTTTGGATTTGCAATGATCCATAATGAGACTGCAAAAACATATTCTTGGGTTTTAGAAAAATTCCAAGAGTGTATGAACGGCAAATTACCAGTGACAGTTCTCACGGATGGTTGCAGATCCATGAATAAAGTAATTAAGGATTTAATGCCCAGCGTAGTTCATCGAACATGCTCATGGCATATCCTAAACAATTCAGCCAAACATATACACCGAGAGGGTTTTGCAAATGAATTGAGTCTTATGATTAAAAGGTACATCGCACACTTGCTACTTTACTTTGAAGTATGTTGTTGTTACAATATTAAAACTTTAGTTACAGTCCATGTTTTCTAAACACGTACTATTCAGTCGAAGAATTTGAAAACCATTGGCAGTAGATGCTAAGGGATTATAATATAGAGAACAATGAGTGGACCACTGTATTATACAGAACGAGAGAGCGATGGACGGACACATTCCTACGTGGAAATTATTTTGGTGGTTCTACTGCAACAAATAGATGTGAATCTATGAACGTATTTCTGGGAAAAAAATTGAATGAGAATCTGCACTATAGAAGGCGCTTCAAAATTGTGACCACGGTTTGACGCCTTACGTTACAGCCAGATAAGTAAGCATGTCACTGATAAACCCTCAACACCAGCTGCGAAGCAAACTAGCATGGCCGAAATAGAAGATAAATTTGTCGTAATTTACACTAAAATGGTATTTATAGAGGTAAGGAAGGAAATCATACGTTCTGATACATATACTGTTCTCCACCATCACATCATAAGAGAGTTAGAAGTTTGCACTATCCAAAAGTATATGTCGCCAAATAATGTCAACCGGAAGGTTACATTTGATCGGGCCGATAACATCATAAACTGTGACAGATTGTGGTTGGAGACCAAGGGGATTCCTTGTAGGCATATTTTTCAGTAATAGAGAGATTACAAATTGGAGATATTCCATAGAACTTGATTAAAACTCGTTGGCTCAAGGATTGCAAAGGGTGTTCTCTCTCCAGACCTGGCGCAGAAAGAAGATTCATCCACCCAGTCAATATTGAGAGCAGAAGGTATGGTTGTATTAATGAACAAGTTAATCTGTTTACGTATTATTATAGAAAATCAAGCAAAATTCAAGAGAAGGGAACGGAGTTGATGTCGTCTGTTTTGATGGAGTTGAAAAAAATGGTGACCGATATTGGTGGAGAAGAACAATGGTAGCTGATGCAGTTTATGGAGTGCATGAATCTTTTAAAGAGCCAAATCCGGTAGCAACAAAAAGAAGGCCTTCTCAAGGGAAATCAAGCCAGCCTAAAGTAAGTCAGACTATCCCGAAGCCTAGAATTTGTAGAGTTTGTAAAAAATTGGGTCACGATTTTTGTAATTGTAAAGTACGGAAGCGAAATATCGACAAAGAGCAAATGGAATCAAATGAAACGTCGTTGACTTATGACAATGTCTTTCCTATGTGGCAAGATGTCATTCACACAAGACAATGTAATAAAAATATGTTCTCCAATGCAAAAGTTTGAGAAGACAATTACTTTTTTTTCAACTTCCAAGACAACTTTTTCACTTCTTTTAGTTCCAATATATATCAAAGTCATTTTGAAGGGGCAGATGCTCACAATAGGGTTGGAGATGCTCTAATAATCAACTTTTTTTTATAATTCTCCGTCAATTGGGCGCATCTGTACACGAAGAATGGTGTTGACTTGGCAGAATTCAAAGGGGTAGATTCATTGGTATTAATGGCATATAAATGTCAGTAGTTGGGAGAGTTTGTTCTAGTCTTACTTAGCTTTACTTGAGAAGGGGCTGATGCATTGGTATTAATGCAAATGAATTGAATTGAATTCGAAGTGACTGCCACTTGGTACATGAGTTCGAGTTGTCCTTGCCTATAAATGGCAGTAGTGTAGGGAGAGTTTGTTCTCGTCTTACTTAGCTTTTCTTGTGGAGATGGACTCTACCGATCTCTCGCCTTGGCAAGACGCTTTCCTGTTGGTTGTCGATCTCCTCGTTTGAAGAAGCTTTGGTGGTGAAGTCCTTCAGAAGACTGAGATGCACTACTAAAATCTGCTTAATTGGCGATGTGAATTTAGCGACGTTAGCAAAACGTCGCTAAATTGTGGACGTTAGCGACGTGTAAATGAAACGTCGGTAACCGTCGCTACTAGCGACGTGACAACGACGTATATTAGTGACGTGAGCTAGTCGTCGTGAAACGTCGCTACAACGTCGCTAATTACAACTGATTTAGCGACGTTAATAATAACGTTTCTAAATTCTAACTAAATTAAATTCCCCCTCCGATTCATTTCTCTCCATCTATTTTACTCTCTCACTCTCTTCCTCCGGCGCTCTCGCTCCCACTCTCTCCGGCGACTTCACTCTCCCCAGCGACTCTCCTTTGGTACGTGACTCCCCCCCTCTCTCTCTCTATTTGTTGTTGGTGGTTGGGGGGAGGGTGCTGGTGGCTCGGGTGGAGGGGGAGGGGGTGCGGGTGGTTGGGGGTGAGGTGTCATGCCCCGCTCCCGTAGGAGCGATCGTCCTCGCTAAGGCGTGATGCCGCACGAGGCTATATAGCGCTCGTGCAAGACTGGTTCCATAACGGCCGATTTCAGCGGCTGCGACGGGGTCGTCGCATAGAAGTTCCATGCAGAGACATTGAATAATAGCAGCAGAAATTAGAACAAAACACAAGTTATTCAAAGAAGCTCTTTATTGATATTGAAACAAAGGTTACAATGGTCGCAAGGCCAAGTTTACAAGTCTCTCAAGCTCACATTACAAGTCACTCAGCTCTCTCCCATCTCTCATTACAACTCTTGAGCCAGCGGATGCTTTGGACGACGACGTCCATACATTATGTCCCGTATAAGTCTTTACTCCATGCGGTCACACGCTTCGAATTGCCAAGGAACTCCGTGCCTTGACGCATCCAAGTGAGCTCTGTGCCACGAGATTCTACCTGTGCCTGCACATGGAAACTATGTGGGTGTCAGTACTCAACTGTACTGGTGGAATGAGCTCCTCGCCCACCCATACAAAACCAACACGTTAGATTTAATTTGTATAATATAGCCCTTTGTTATCAATTGTCTTTCTACTCTTGCTTTAGGATCAGTTTTAGGACCAACACCTTGGCCTATTATGTGTCGTTAGACCATCCCGTGCTTGCAACAATGATGTTAACTCATACTTTGCCTCTAGACCCTTCTCGTGCCAACAACATTAACCTATCAAGTCGTGTTTGCCTTATGGCCCAAAATCAGAAACGTAACTATGCAATAAGACTCCATTCCCGTGTGACCGTGCTATAAGTCCTTTCTGAGGCCGCGCCTCGTAACTCAATGAGACTCAATCATATCGTCGCCTCGCGGTGCCGCCTCGCGGCCCTTTGCTACTAAATCATCAAGTGACCCATCCACTTGTGAACTAAGTGTCACTCGACCAACTTTGCCTTGCGGCACCTCATGACTTAAGCTCAAGACAACTCAATCATAACATGCAACTTATATGGCGACAACATAAGACTCGATGCCACATCTCGTGCCGAAGCACGTCGCCTATGTTATAGCCATTCTTAGGCCCAAACACTTGTGTTCCAACCATACACACATTCAACTAGACTAAATCCAAAGGCACACACGCGGATTGCCGCTCGTGCCGACCCATCTATATGAATTGGTCACTAACACCACAAGCTATCGTGGACTTATAGCCTTGTTATTCGAAGACCCTTTCATCGCAAGTGGCTAGCCCCGAAGAAAGTTCCCGAATAACCCGAACGGTTCGTCCAGCTACGGCTATATCGTGTTTACCTCCGGAACGATACGGTCCCTCGGAGCCCAGGGTTGCCGCTCGTGGAAACTTTCTCCTTGTCGACAAGTTATCAAATGACCATGCAAGACTCGACACAAACTGACGTCTCACACAGTCATTCCTCTTCCAATGTTACCATCTCTTTCAAACCAACATCAAGACTTCTATCCTTGAGATCCCTCGACGACCCACGATCGTGAGCCTTCTCCCTTGATGCTCCTTGAGATCCCTCGACGACCCACGGCCGCGAGCCTTCTCCCTGTTACCATATCATTTCATTCAACTCAATGCCTATTCGATAGTCCTTCCTCCAAAACTCATTAGATCAACCGTGGTTCATGCCTTAAACACTAAGTCTGTGCATCATACCTTAAGCCAATCGTGCTCCACGCGACACTCCTGCCCAAGTCGACGGGCCTTGAGACCGTAAGACTATGTGGTTATACCCAACCGTAGAACTCGTAGGACCGTGCTTGCTACCACTCTGATAGCCTAACATAACTTGCCTGATTTAAATGCACAACGACTCGACGAGCAAAGGCTGCGTTAAGCCTCGCATTGCAGAAACGTGCCACGCATGCGTTCGACTTCTGAACGACCAAGTCATTTTGGCGCCTAGACTTACGCCAGCAGCCGTGCGACCACTACAACAAAATAGGTTAATAACGACACTTTATCTACGACACTTTCTAAATAAGTGTCATTATTCTTTCGTCATGATGGCACTCTACGAAAACGTGTCGTCATAAATGAGTATTTATCATAATCTATGACACCTCCTTTAAAGTGTCGTAAACATAAATTTAACAACACTTTTAAGGACATTTATAAATGTCGTATAATAATATATACTATATACAACACTTTTAAAATGTCATATAATATTATAAAGTAAATACAATACTTGGAAAGTGTTGTGTCAAATTTATTTCCCCCCCTTTTTTTCGTTTGCCGCCCGCGGCCTGGCTGTAATCCCCCAATTTTTTCGTTTACCGCCCGATTCTCTCTCAGTTTGGAGCTCAAAGCTCATAAAACCTTTCCAAAATTTTCTTTTCCATCCGTTCTCTTTTTACTTTCTCTCTCTCTTTCTCCTCCGTTCTCTCTCAGAGTCGGCAGCAAGAGGGCTGTCTTCACCGCCGTCACCGCCGTCACCACTGTCATCGCCGTTACCGCCGTCACCACTGTCATCGCCGTCACCGCCGTCACCACTGTCATCACCGTCACCGCTGTCACCACCGTGTTTAGGTCATCTCTCACTCCTTCATCTTCCCCCTTTCTTTTTATAAATTTTTCTTCCTTGATTTATTATATAGGGTTTCCTTTCTTATTTAGGGTTTACATGAAGAAATTAAAATCTAGGGTTCAAAATTCAGGAATTTGTTTGTGCTTCAAAACTTTGGGAAGATTAAGTTTTTTATTTGGAGTTTAATTTCTGAAACATAAGTTTTTATTTGTTGTGTGTGAATGAAATTCATAATTGGGTCTTAGATTGTAGGTTCCGGATGAATTTTAGATTGTGTGTGAATGAATTTTTTATTTGGTAATTTATTTTGGACCGCGAGTAACTAAGAATCTCTCTTAAAGATCAATTCCCTTTAAGTAATTCATTTTGGGAAATTTATGTTTAAGTTGAGTTTGGACAGCCCCCAAGAGCAGCTACTTCAACAAAAACAAGAAACTCATCAAAGAACATCCCCCAAGAGTAAATGCTATCTGCTAGTACTTACAAAACAAACCAACCACTCAAAAGAAGGTGACAATTGCACCATGTTTGCATGCATTTCTGAAGTGGTAAAATAATTCACCACTATTATAACATGGACACATTTTAGTATATGGCTTTCTGTGTTCTTCAGAAAAAATTAGGACTCCATATACTAATTTTGGTTATACTTATTAGAAACTTCATTGAGATTTATCTCTTGAACTTGTGATATTTCACTGGTGCAATGGGCATAAAGGTGAAGGCAAAATGTAATATTAACACTACAAGCATCACATTTCGTTATTCATAGCAGTAAATGTTTAACGTTGTCAAAGAGAAAGAGAATTGGACTTAAATTTGTCATTTAACTTTACATACAGATTCTAAAATGATGATAATCTGTATAGTTAGTAGTTACTACTATTCAGAGTGAACAAACAGAAATCAAAATAAGGAATAGTAAGGTGTGCATGTTCCTTTCTTCCTATTCAGACTAAATTTGAAGATCTTCATGTAATATAGCGAGTAAAATGAACTTTTATTTGTGTCAATTGTGTGAGAAACTTTTGTAGCTAGACATATGATTGAGAGGCCTGAGGATGATAAAATCGAGACATGACAACAGAGGGCATCAGTCCAACATGTTGTTTTTTGTCACAACTAAAGTTTACAAATTCTTGCAGTCTTTAACAAGAGCTACATACGAACTGTGAAGAATTTTCAGTTAGCGCTTGCAGATTGCACCTTCGAATAAGTTGAGTATAATGCGTTTTAAGTTGCAGATTACACTTAAATTGGTCTGTGTGCAATACCTGCTCGAGAAATTTCTATGTAATTTTTTGAGAGAAGAAATTTTCCTTTATTACTTAAGTTGCAGATTACACTTAAATTGGTCTGTGTGCAATACCTGCTCGAGAAATTTCCATGTAATTTTTTTTGAGAGAAAAAATTTCATTCTTTAAATATCTATCCATAAAACACGGAGAGGACACCAAATTGCTCCAGATTCTAGAGTGAAGAATATGATATTTATATGGCCGACGATTTACATGTCAGACACCATAAAACACGGAGAGGACACCAAATTTTGAAGTGTCTGTGCTTTCAGCATACCACAAATGAAAAAAGTAACCTATGGAAGAGGAAAGAGGCAAATGTCTTTTTAATCAAGATAATTACTTAGTTAAGATACCGTGTATATATTTTCTATATGGTACATGACAATGGTTGTCCTAGGATCTTTTGGATTTCATGAAAACAACTTAGAGAGCTAGTTTTTATGAGAAACATTGAAAGTCAATTGTTTGGCTAATTTACACTATTAAATGAAGCAACACCTTTTTAAATCTATTGAAGTTGGATAAATCCAAACCTTGGGTGCAGGTCGTAAGAGAAATGGTTTGAAGTGGTTTGTATAGGTAAACTGTAGATGATATCTAGGATTTGAAATTTACCTGTGTGTTTTGTATAGATAATTTATCAGGATTGGGGAGAACATATTGGGTCTTGGATGTTATTTTCTTCTATGATTTTGTTTGTGTATTATATGGTATAATGATAATGTGTCATGAACTGTAACACACCCAAATACTTCATTACAACCTACGTCTCCTCAAAGTTGAACCTAAATCACAACAATTAGCATGCTCACAACAATGTTCAGCATTTTCTAATCCATCCTGTGGATTGTAAGAAATAACCTAGATGTACATGTTTGTCCCTCCTTGTGCCCTCAAAGCTAGGAATTATTGAAGTTTCTCTTTGTCCTATGTTATACATAGCAAATACGACAAATTACGATATGGAGACTGAAACACAACATTGATTTTGATGTTTCCTATTGTATTTTAAGGCATTTCAGTTGTGGATGCATGTCAGACACAACGCAAAATGGACACACAAGTGTGTCTGTGCCTCAATAGCCTTTGCCTTTCCTTTGTTCTACTATCCAATAAATTTTACCAACTTTCACGAGCCACTTCTTGCAAGCAACCCAAAATGCCTATAACTTCTCAAACAGAAAATGTGCTTATCTATAAAATACCACCAATACCCTCATTTATTCTTCTTAGAAAGAAACTCAACTCAATCCTTCCTTCCTGCTTCCCTGTCAGTTGTCTCCACCCCAAGGTGAACTTCCTTTTATCATTTCAACTTTTCTTCCTTTTCACTACATTGAAACATTCAGTTAAAACTAGACATCAAACTGTGACTCTGTCAACAAAGACCAATTGGGAGGTGCCTTTCTTGATAATTCTTGGGTATGTTTTTGATGGGTTTTCTTTGTTCGAAGAGTTTTAGTTCTTGCCTTTATGTTCGTTCTGTCAGCGATTTCTATTTGACTGAATGTATTTAACTTTAATGTGAATGAGAATAAGGCAAGGAATAAGGCAAGGATCCTCCTTAGAATTTTGGAAACTATGATGAACCTGGACAAAACTGAGAATAAGGCAAGGATCCTCCTTAGAATTTTGAAAACTATTTTGATCCTTAATATGTGTTTCGGTAAGGGGATTTTTCATCTTAGAAATGTTGTTATATGCATTGAGTGACTAACGTGGCAGTAGCTTTTACAACATGAACAAAAAAGCTACTGTCCTGATTTGCAGAATATTTGTAACTTAGTTTTATTGGCCAGATACGGCTGAATGAGTGACAGGAGAGTGTTGTACTAGATTCAAGGTATGTTGGACTAGTTTGTTTCCCATTTGAAATGGCAAACATTCCATTTGAAATGGCAAATGCCAAATGGTGCTGTCACAAGCGTGGAAGATTTAGGTTGTTAGAACAACTACACTCCTCCCAGTTCTTGTCCGCTATAGCCTCTCCGACTATTATCTGTTGGTGAGCATGCATGTATTGATTTTCTCTATCCTTAAAGTACATCTTTTGGTAAGATACATATTGTAAAAAAATTGGGCGCTTAAAGCAGTTGCATATATCTGATTTGTTATGCATGAAATGTTTAAGTTATATTAAAACTTTTGTGTTTCATGTGTCTCATCTCGACCTCATTGATTGCCAACAAGTGTCAAGATATCAATAATGTTTTGGATCGAAGGTGAATCTGGCTCTCTTTCTCATTCTATCTTTCTTATCTAATTTTTTCTCTTCTATGTATACATGTGTACCTAAGGCGATGATTATCTGAATGAAACATTGTTTGAATTTAGACTGTTATATTTACTCAATATATAGTTTCGATACGTATACAAAACTCTAACTTTCTTTTGGTGTCCATGATAGGTTATTTTGGTTCGGAATTGTAGTTGTGGTGAGCATCCAACGAAGTCACTAAATTTGTTTGTTAAGGATGGATAAAACATGGACAAATTATCCAAGGTCCTAACTTTCTTTGATATATATTTACTTCTAAGCTATGAAATATATGAATAATTACATAAGTCATAGTTTTTTGCTTCTATTTGTAGGTCTAGTGATGAGTACTTAGAAGGAGTGAAAAGATTATAACAAATGCTAAGAACTATGCTAGGAATCCTGATAGGATCGTATGCCCATGTAAAGAATGTAAAGTTGAAAAGTCACAAAAAAATGATGTAGTATATGATCACTTGGTACGAGTTGGTTTTGATCCTTCATATCAACTTTGGGTTCTTCACGGGGAACATTCAAGTAATTTTGAACAAAATGAGGCTTCTCAGATGCCAGATGCTCACAGGATGTACCATGATGCATACATTCCTTTTGCTGGAGATTCAGAGGCTACTGAGGGTATAAATATGAATGCAGATGAGGTTTTTAGAAAAAAGTTGGAAGAGGCTGAAGCTCCTTTGTATCCAAGTTGTACCAAGTACACAAAGATATCAGCGATCACTACTATTTACAAGCATAAGGCTACAAATGGATTGTCAGATAAAGCATTTAATGAACTTCTTGAGATTTTACAGGATATGTTACCAGAGGAAAACAACATTCCAGATTCTTTATATGCGACAAAGAAGTTTATAAAAGAGTTTGATTTAGGATATGAGAAGATACATGCTTGTGTCAATAATTGTTGCTTGTTTAGAAAAGAGAAAGAGCACCTGGAAACATGTCCTACCTGTGGTTCTTCACGATGGAAAGTTAACCCACGAACAAACAAGATTTGAAAAGGAGTGCCTGCGAAGGTTTTGTGATACTTTCCAATAATACCAAGATTAAAAAGGATGTTTATGTCAAAAGATAAGGTAGAACAATTGATTTGGCACTCCACCCACCACGGTAAAAGAATACGCCATCCAGTAGACTCGGTTGTGTGGGATTCTATTGATAAAAAATGGCCCAATTTTGCTTCAGATCCAAGAAATATCAGGCTTGGGCTATCATCAGATGGCTTTAATCCTTACAAAAATCTCAGTACCCAATACAGTATGTGGCCGGTCTTGCTATATATATACAACCTGCCCCCAATGTATGCATGGCACAAGAGAATTTGATGTTGACTTTACTTATACCTGGCAAAGATGAACCAGGAAACGACATAGATGTATATCTTGAACCACTTATTGATGACTTGAAGGAGCTTTGGAGCCATGGTGTGGAGGCATATGATGCATTCACTAAGTCTGTATTTAATTTGAAAGCTATTTTGATGTGGACAATCAATGATTTTCCAGCTTATGGTAATTTGGCTGGTTGTACAACAAAAGAAAAACTTGCATGTCCTATATGTGGTCCTAATACATGTTCTCGATATTTAAAGAAGTCGCATAAGACTGTGTATATGTCTCATAGGCGATTTCTTCCACCTAGACACTTGTGGCGTGATAAGGCTAGCTGGTTTGATGGGACTAAGGAAAAAGGGCTCCCACCAAAACCATTGACTAACAATGAAATTTTACATGCCGTAAATGAAGTTCAAAATGTGTGGGGAAAGAGCAAGAAGAAGAAAAGAAAGCAGAACGAACCTCCTCAAATGTGGAAAAAGAAGTCAATATTTTTCAATGACCATATTGGGAGGTAAATTATTTTTCACTACAATTCTCAGTTTTTATTTAATTTTAATATAAGAGATTAATTTTTTAGAGACTTGGTACATTTTTTTTGTATAACAGGCTATACCGTTGCGTCACAACTTGGATGTGATGCATACTGAGAAGAATATTTGTCAAAGCATCTTAGGAACACTATTGAATATTAAAGGACATACGAAGGATGGATTACAGTCTCGTGGAGATTTAGCGGACATGAATATTAGGTCCGACTTATATGCAGAACCAAGAGGACAAAGATTTTTTCTTCCTCCAGCACCTTATACACTATCAAAAGCTGAAAAGCAAATCTTTTGCAAGAGACTGTTTGATTTGAAGACACCTGATGGTTATAGTTCAAATATTAGCATTTGTGTCAAGCTGGAAGAATGCAAGATTATTGGTCTCAAGTCCCATGATTATCATGTTTTAATGCAATAATTACTGTCAGTTGCTTTAAAAGGACTTCTTCCAGACGGACCAAGGAAGGCAATCTTTCGTTTGTGTTCTTTTTTTAATGAACTATGTCAAAGAGTCATTGACAAAAATAAATTGGAAGTACTGGAAGATGATATTGTGGAGACAGTATGCATGTTGGAAAGGTATTTTTCTCTAGCTTTTTTTGATATCATGGTTCACCTGACAATACATTTAGGACGAGAGGCTAGATTATGCGGGCCGGTGCATTATTGATGGATGTACCCTTTTGAGAGGTATGTAATTGAACCTCTTTATATTTTTGGGATTTATAGTTTATTCAACAAATTCCTAAATCAGATCATCCACTATTTGTTAATTTTTTTTCTTGTTTTTACTTCCAACAGATTTATGAAGTATCTTAAGGGATTTGTTAGAAATCGTGCTCGACCGGAAGGATGCATAGCTGAATGCTATCTAGTGGATGAATGTGTGAGATTTTGTAGTGAATACATGCCACAAACAGCAGCTTTAGGCACAAAGTTACATCGCAATGAAGATTTTGAGGATGATGCAATTATAGAGGGGCGTCCAATTTCAAAAGGAAAAGTAGTTACCTTATCAAGTAAAATGTTGAAGGCCGCTCATCTTTATGTTCTTCTAAACAGTGCAGAAGTTGAACCATATATTCCGTGAGTATACTACCAACACATTCCAATATCAAAAGTTGCATTAAAATTTTTTATACATATATTAGTAACTATATAAACTTTGATGTCATTATTAGAGTACACATGGAGGAGTTAAAGCGTGATGATCGACGCTTATTACGGGATAATAATTTTCTGCAGAAGAGGCATTTAGAAACATTCATTTCATGGATGTCAGAGAAGGTCAGATATACATACACAGACACACCAGATACAAGTTATAGTAGTTATGATAGGTAAATTCTAAGAGAGCTTAGGCCAGACGTGGTAAGTTGTGATAATTTTATCTTCAACTCATGTTTTTTCGAAAACCTATCAATCTTAAGTTTCACAAAACTCAAGTCATAAAATTGTTTTACAGTTTCCAGGAGAGCCTAGCAGCAGTGGAGGAGAGTTGCCAACTACCTCAAGTCGACAGGTATTTTTTATGGTATGTTATTGATATTTAATGCTGAAATAGTAAACTTACTTTTAGCTCCTTGTTTCTTTGTAGTCCCGTCAAGAGAGTGTGAATGCTAGTGCTACTACAAACCTTATGGGCGCTAAGTGCGACCTGTTAAACTGGAATGCCACAGGACAGGTGGTGGCAAAGGCAGAAATTGCTTCCACGGATTCTACGTCAATGGTACATCATGTCATACTTGGACCAGATTGCTACAAAGTTTGGGTTACCAAGTTTTAGTTCCAGATGTTATTTTGTTTCGAGCCTCAAGAGAATTTTTCACCCTTGATGATGCTATAGGAAGTACAATTGCTTGGCCACACAAGTATATTAGTTTAGAAGATATTCAGGTAATTAAATTATTAAGATGTATGTTTAACTTAGTTCCATTGTATTTGTAAGGAAGGATGTTGATTAGCACATTATTTTATATCGAGTATATGTACATTTGTGCTAATGGTTCAATCTTCCTTGTTTATTGTTTTAGGGGAGTACCAAAAGGTTGTCAAGTTCTTGACCGGTAAAACTTGCTTGTGTGGTAATGGTGAAGGTCAGAATTTGAAAACTGTTTAAGGTACGACAAAATTTTCTACAGTTTGGTTTGATTTGGAAACTGTTTGATTCATACTTAATAACTGCCTACTTATACTCTTCTGGTAATTGAACCAAGTGAATTATTCAACTTTTTTTCCTTCTTAAATCGGTCAATATATCCCTAAACTACTGCTATATGCAGTCCCGTAGGTAATTCCCTACTGAAATTTGTTAAGTAGTAATACACGATAAACAAAAAGAAAAATGGATCAAGGAAATATAACAAATTACAAGAAAGAGGTAAGTTAAAAACCATGGAGAGAATTTCAGAATGTGTAACATCTAGAAATCTTTTTTTGCTTTTTTAATTTTCATTCTCTTGGTAACTGGATATGAATTTCATCCCTGGATCAATATGTTCAAGAATAAGCTTTAGCTTCAGGCACCTTTGCTTAAATTTGTAGTTACATGTTAAATCTGTACTCTACTCTACTTTGTTCCTTCCATCTTGTTTTTTTTCCCTGCATTATAGTATTTTTAAGTATTAGGAATGGGTATGAGGAGGGGACTTTAGTTGCAGTAGCGTGTGAAGGCGGGAGCATGTATCAAGGAGTAGTAGCAAGTGAAGAGGTTGAGTGGTTTGTGCATGAGAACAGGGAGCAGGGCTTGTATTAGAGGGCTCTAGTTGAGTAGGCCACATTGCAGAGCAGCGGGAGTTTGGTAACAAGAGTAGGTTTATGAGTGTCAAGTTGAGAGGTAGGTAGGTTAAGGTGTTAGTATAACCTATTGCTAGTATCAGACACATGTTAGTGTCGGAAGTTTTAGGAGTTTGTGAGTGCAGTCCATATTTCCCTTGCCAAATTGCATTGGGTTCAGACAAGGTCATGTTTGAATGCAACTTTTCATCTTAGTTAATACTTTTTACTGCATTCATGGTTGTCCTGTCTCCCTATCATCCCATTATACTTGCGCAGACCATGTTAGCCACTTGGTATTAGTTGATACATTGTGAATGTGCAGTCAAGTTCTTTCTGGGGATTAGTCACATTCCTATAGTCTAGTTGATACCTGGGCTTGAACATCTGTCCCTTTCACAGATAACCTGATCTGATTAGCTATTAGGCTCATACTCTTAAGCACCACTCATTATTCATTTCACTGCAACCCCTGACATGTTAGCCCAGTCATATGCACCTTTTTTGTTCAGATTTTAGCAACTGCCTATATTAGTTATTGGTTCAGACCATGTGTGGTTTGTCGTGGCCTTGAGGACCCCTGCACAGGTAGGTCTAGATATGTCATGTCCTACCTTTATTTGATTTTTTCCATATACCAGTACATAATTCATCCTTATGCATTCATTAGGACTAGATGGTTATTCATCATGATGCCTCCTGCAGCTAAACATTTGTGCTTCAAAATTTAAAGGGTACACCCACAACAAGTTCTCTATATATATCCAAGAGAGAATTCAGTTATCTTTTTAATTTTGTTGGGGCCACAACCTCTGCCAATTAGGTAGAATCTTTAATTTAAGTAGAATGTACTTGACATCCGAAGGAACAAACTGGATAATTCAGCAATCCTTAAGAAAGTATGAAATACCTCTAATATCCCATAAATATGAGTAACCTCCTCTATTATCGAAAACGGTAAACATGTGAATGTGAGTTGTTGGGACGAGGGTGACTCGGTTACTTGAGATCAACAATTCAACAATACGGCGAGTTTGAGGACTTTATCCACAGAGTCAAGACAATCAAGGCAACCCTGTTCAAATGGAGGAATGATTTTGTAGATTTGCGTATCAATATGATTTCAATGAATAGAAAAGTTTCAGTATGAAGTATAAAATCACCCATGCTTTCTTTGCCTGAATGTTGAGCAATTAGAAATGGCTAGTCCAGAACTGTGTACTTCATATAGGCTAATGATGGGGCAAGATTTATTCTTATTATGGTCATTTTGTAAGCCATTTATTGATAATAAATTAATTAAGCATTCTTAATTATTCTCATTCACCATTTGAGAAATATATTATTCATTATTTTGTTTCAAAATGTCTGCACATGTTTCCTGCATCAGAGAGGAACAAGACCTCAAAGAGGCATACAACTCGTGTCTCATGAATTTACTTCTCTAGCCCAAATCAAATTAGTTCCCTGTTATCCTTTAACACTCGTCTGCCATTGCAAGATGGAGGACCAACAGGTAAGTAATCTTGACCCCAATTTATTATGAGGTGGTGTTCCTGTGATTGAAACAGTCCCCTTCAGGATGCAGGCCCAAGCTCCACCATCATCTTGATCTCATTAAATCTGAACTAAAGATAAGTTCCGTAGGTCGTTTCTAAACATATGATGCGGTTTGTGTACCTTATTCTATATTCATAAGCAAGTAAAAATGAAGCCTAAGTCACCTCCATCCAGCAAGTACAACAGCAATCAAGACCAAATGGTGTTAATCAAAAGATAGGCTTGAACCAGCAAGCTTGCTGCCAAGTCAGGTCACAAAAAATGAAGTGCTTGGACAAGCGTGAACTCCCATGAACCCTAAGTCAGGTCGCTTCGATCTATGCAAAATCTATCTAGTTGGTTGAAAATTTTATGAACTTCTGTAGTTCAAGGTTTAGTTTAAAATAAGACAGCACTACCATTATTGGGTCCTGTTCAAGGTTTAGTTTATAATAAGACAGCACTACCATTTTTTTGTACTTGGATGTACAAAAGAAAGTTGAGCTGTTGCGAAACTCTATTCCTACTCATTCCTGTTAAGCATTAGAAACATAAATATGTTTACAATAGTTTCTTTGTTCCTAACTGGTTTACACACTGTAGCCAATGATCTCGACTGAAAATTTTAACAAAGGAACTGTCAACTTCTATATGAAGTGTTATTATATAGGAATTGACCCTTTCCTATGAGAAGACTTGGATGAAATATGGATGAGCACTCCATGTAGCAATATTTGAAGTTGGTAGATATATATTACAGTTCTTAGTCTGTATTAGGTTGGTGGGAAATTTTTCTTAATGTAGATATAAAAATGAAATTTTCATAACTGTATCCAGCAGGCAGAACCAACAACTTTTCTTCTTTAATGTTTCCGCATCCCTATGTTCCTTGCTATTGCCAGGAAGAAGAAAATAGAGAAAAAGATTGTATATCCGGCCCAATTAGCTATGTCCTTACAGTAAGTAATTCCCGAAAGTCTATACCAAATTCTGAACCTTTCACACTTGATGGGTACTGAAACGCGTATCGGATTTTTTCCATATATCAGTATGGATAAAAAATTTCATTGGCTTATTTTGTCTTGCTGTATCTATCTTGTGGACAACACTTGAAAATGATTTACACAATTTATATGTTCCCATTGCAGGAAATTTTGGACAATTCCAAGCTCAGAAGGCATTTTCTTATTCATACATGGGAGAGAGATTATGTGCACTTATCAAGGCTGTGGAAAGGTAGTTTTATTAGAAATCAGCTTATTCCTTGTGTTGTGTATACTATTTTGATTTTTTTTTTCATCTTTTGGTGTTCTTGTGATATTGCAGTTTTTTATTTTGATTTTGGTTGGCTAAACTGCTTTTTAGTTTTTTTTAGTTTACAATTGCATTAGTTATTAACACATGTATACATATTTGTGTGAGGAGTTTGAGTTGTCAGGCACTTCCCATTGGAAGTGTCATGTCCATGAGTTTGATGCTCTTATGAGCAATAGTAATGAATGTTTAAATGTATTATTTTGTATAGTCAGTTCGAAAGTTGAAATATTAATTTTATTGCTTGTTTTGCAGTAATATTTGCATGGTCAGTTTGAAAGCCGAAATATTAATTCTCATCTTTTTTTGTGCAGATCGATTTGATGAGTTCGAATTACGTTCGAGTTTGATGCTGGAAAAGGTTGGGCGCTAAGTAGTACTACTAGAAATCTTCTCTGTTATGTAATAGACTTTATTATGTAATAGATTTTGTTGTTGTTCTCAATATTACTTTTTATTGAGACTTTGTATGAATTTGATATATTTTAATATATATTATTGTTGGTATATTAAAGTTCTACTATCTGGGAAATTGATTTTGGTTAATTATATGAAAATAAATATACAAATGAAATCAATTTATATTTTATAAGCTTTGATGATATTAAACGACATTCCAGAAGTGTCGTAAAATAAGTATTAAACGACATTCCAGAAGTGTCGTAAAATAAGTATTAAACGACATTCCAGAAGTGTCGTCC
Organism: Iris pallida; assembly: GCA_029216955.1. Taxonomy (NCBI): domain Eukaryota; kingdom Viridiplantae; phylum Streptophyta; class Magnoliopsida; order Asparagales; family Iridaceae; genus Iris; species Iris pallida. The sequence goes on along the minus strand of JANAVB010035820.1, from coordinate 11,072,174 downwards.
TAAAATAATTACATGGCTATTTAAAATTACGACGACACTTGTCAGGTGTTATTGAAACACGTTAAGATGGCACCAGCATGGTGTTGTGAAAACATGGTTAACACGACATTCAGAAAGTGTTGTCATAAAGTTATTGTATGGCACTTACGAAGCGTCGTTGAAAAAAAAAACTTTCTATGACACCCCCTCTAGACTACACTCAAAAAGTGCCATGGAAAGTCATTCACGACACTTTTTGAGTGTCGTTAAAATACTCTTTTGTTGTAGTGGACGCAACTTAACTCATAGGGCAGGTCAAGGCTATGCCAAGCCTTGGACAATGGGACCGTGCATGCTTTATGAAGCATTCATACGGACGACGCCTGTGACTTTGGCTACGTTTTATGACTTCGCCTACTAAACCAACTTTCCTTCTCCCAAGCCACGGGACGAAGGACCGAGTGTCATTTTCAAAGCACGCCGTACACCAACTCTAAGCCGACCGTTGGACCTTTCCATGTTCTAACTCAATTCGACCTGTCGAGATTATTCCCTTTAGCTATGTGAGTTCGTCTCTTTTATTATCAAGCCTACTTGTGCAAGTTGAAAACATGCAATTTATTATGTGAAGGCTAAGATGAGGCAAGTTCACCGAAACTACCCCACCTGAGCGAGCGATCGCCTCGACCGAGCTATGTCTTCGAGTAGCTGTTGCAAGGCTAAGTCCGAACGCCGTCGGCGTTTCGATTCCTCCGATTGACTGAGCGGGATGGGGCACTACATCATACACCACTCAGAAAAAGTTTTGTCCTCGAAACTAACTGAGTACTCTTATCGACTAATAACTTGATTCAATATTCAAGGACTCTCGCACACGTACTGTCACGCCCCGATCCCGGAGGATTGAAAACTAGCCACTGGGCGTGATGCCGTACAAGTCTAGATTATACTTGTACAAGGCAAAACCATTACAGTTCCTGGTAATTCTCAGAAGACATCGACAACGCGGCAAAACTAAGCAGATAAATTGAAGTCACACAAGATATTGAAGAAATATATCTCTTTTATTGATAATCATAATGGGTTACAAGACTTGCAGCGGAATACAAAGTTTACAACTGATTACAAGACTTTTGAATAGCCAACTGAATGTATACACTTGCCCTTTAGGCCACAAATGAATATACCGACTTCTTTACAATGAACTTGCCAATGTGGCTACAATCTCACTGGTATAACTGGGTTCCACTGTTCCATACATTATGTCCCGTATAGCAGAAGACATCGTCTTGAAAGAAGAGCTTCTGTATACCCATCCGATTCATCGATGCTAAGCACTGATTCACAGGATTCCCCCAAGCAAACACCTGTAATATTGCCCACAACGTGGGTCAGTACATCATCAATGTACTGGCGAGCGGTGCTGGCCCAACTCACCTAAGAAGACAACACTAAGTAAACATGTTACAGAATATTATTATCAGTGGTCTTTCTTGTTGCCTTAGGGTTAATTTCATGTTATAGCCGACAAGAAGTAAAGCATGCAAATCTCATAGCCAACATAATTTAAAGCAAACAGTTATCACCCTTTGGTGATTCTTACCCACGGTCGTGTAGCCATCCCTGTACATTTATAATACTTACTCTGCCTGCACAAGACATTGTTAGGAACAATATCATGATTCAATATAAATATCACCGTTCAGGTGATTCTTACCAACAGCCAACATCCTTCCCTGTATTTGAGTAATAACTTACTCTGCCTGCATAAGACATTGTTAGGAACAATATCATGATTCAATATAAATATCACCGTTCAGGTGATTCTTACCAATAGCCAACATCCTTCCCTGTATTTGAGTAATAACTTACTCTGCCTGCATAAGACATCATTAGCACCAGACCTATCTATATGAAGGTCACTGGCGATACGCCATCTTGGACCGACTTACAGGTATACAGCACCCTTGCCAGTACAGGTAGCTAGCCCCACTGCAAGTCCTGTATACCGTGCTACTACTTCAGCACTGCTACTACTTCAGCATTGGTTTCCCACAGGACGAACCGGGTTCCATGGCCCAGGAATACCGTTCGAGAAACCACCTTGTCGACAAGTTGTCTATGACCATGCAACTATATGCAACTTATCTAAGAAGAAAACATATAATGCATGATAAGAAAAACTAAGTAATTCAGCCACCATTCTCATTCATATTGCCATCTAGCCATCTTGCCTTGAGCCAATGCTCATATTATCATCTGCCCAATCTAGGATCTTGGCGTAATCAACATTCTATATCGGCGACAGGATAATAGAATGTTGTTACCGAATCCTTTTGCCACATCTTTGATACCATACATCTTTCCAACCAACTCAATGTACTCACCGCCCAATTCCTGGGACTTAGCATCTGTTTAGCAATATTTATTCAAATGTAGTTCAAGCATACTCACTGCCCAGTTCTTGGGTCTTAATATCTGTTTTGCCATCTATTCATTGAGCCAAAGCTCGATATACTCACCGCCCAAGTATTTGGGACTTTGCCTTCACTGTCATGTATTTTCATCGCAATAGCGTATAAGCATACAATTTATTTTGCCACAACAGATTACGTTCAGGTGATTATTATCTTTCATTATCTTTCCAAATTCTATGCAAGGTGTTATTGAGCAACTCAATAAGAAACATAGCATACTCATCCTTATTTTAAGCGTGAAGCTAAAGGATCTTTGAAGGGTTCAAGACTACTCACATTCATAGGACGATTCCTGCCACGATCGCATAGCCTTCCAAGCGATCCTTCGCATAATCCTAAGTCTAACAAGGCTTCATCGAACCAACCATCCATCATAAGGCGTCTTGCGGGTCGGGGCACTACACATACCCTTGCATTTCTTAAATCCGAGCCACGCTCGTGCTACCCTCAATCCTTTCTTCAAAACTCACGATTTCAAAATCCTTGACACTTTCCCGTTCCTCAAGTCTCACTTGATTCAATGTATCACTTAGTTGGATCGTGCACACATTCTAGGCGTCCCCAAATATATGTATTTCAGCTAAGCCTCGTGATAGAGAATCCACCATCACCACTCGAGTCGGATCGTGCACATATTCGGGCGTCCCTGATATACGTGCATGTCAACCGATACTCACGAGTGGTGCCTCCACAATCCTACCACTTCGTACTCGGACGTCTGCCTAACTGCTAGGCTATAAATTTTCGTCAGTACTGGAATCATAGTTCCCAAACAACGATATCAACACTGACCCCATCCTAAGGTCAAACCAAATCGATGGTACGGGATTTTTAATCCAAGCTCGTATCACTCCGATTTCTAAACATCGAGCATCGATTCCCTATGCACATCCCAACATTCGTCGCACGGGGTCTGAGTCATTCAGCAAAGCCATCCTACGACAACTCATGTTCAACCAATTTTACGGCGTATCAAAATTGCTCATTCAATAAGTCATTTTGTACAGTCTATCCCTATAAACACGTTCGATATAGTTCGCCTATCAATCCTTCTCAATTCAAGCACACTATGACACAATTTATTCGCTAACCAAAATTTCACATTCCACACTTCCTAAGTCATTCATCCCAATTCACGTAATCGATCACAAGGTCGTCCGACTTAGCAATATGTTACGTCACGATCTTACGCGAGTCAGATTATCCACGGTAGGCACGAATCACCATGCACGCTCCTGCGAGATAATCATTCTCATCGGGACGTAACTCTTCTTTTGTGTCTAGACTAATTCATTTTCGATGCACAGATTGGACCTACTCAATCTCTCAAGTTTATTTCATTCAACAATCGTAAGTCTAAACATCTTCGAATTTTCCTTCGTATCAAACCGTCAAGTCAAGACAATCAAAGTTGCCGCGTCCTGATTTTCTGAGTTTGATCAATCCCGCAACATAAATCACCATGTCAGCGCTCACACGGAATGATCGCCACAAATCCGATGCGACGCATGTGCGAGGCTAGAGTTGCACTCGCACAAGACAAGAATGTCGATGCTGTGGTTATCCGCGCAACTATCAAGACACTTTTATTTTCATCCGGCATTCATCTCAATCAAAATCCTAAGTATAGCAACCAACCGAACAATAACACTTGCACGATCATCATTCGCCGAGTTAGAGTACCCCCGAGTTATCGCATAGCAATCTTTGATACGCCTCAAAACCATCGACGATATGCGTAACCTGACGATCTTCCTTTGCAACCAAATTTTGAGTCGTGCGAACGATGCTATCGTCCGACTGGACAATCTCCTCGACATTCAAATTCTAGTTCGATTATTATCCTTCGAATCATTCACAACATCAATTTTCCTCAATCGATCGATCGACATCCCTGAGGCTATCGCAAGCACCACTCAGGGATGAAGTCATTCATCAAATCCTCAACTATCATTCGAATCAAAATCCACTTCTTCAAATTTTTTGTTCGAACCATTCCTCAATTTCTAAGCATGCTCACCTATATCGCACCGACGTTGTTGTCGCTTGATAGCACCCCTATCGATAGTCATCCCATTTACTCAATCAAGTCTAACTCATTCTCGTCCGACATAATTCGAATCCCGCACTCGACTTTTCTAAGGTTGACACAACTTTGGTGTATATGCCCAATCTGACTTAGCCAACCGTGCTTACGCGAACCAACTTTTTGTTTTGTCAAAAATTGTTCTCCTATGTTTTGCAAAATAGTTAGACTTATTGTATGGACATTCGTGGGACATTTGAGAGAGAGCGCACCAACGATATCAACTTTACGGAAGCAACATTTCAGAGTTTTGCGGAAACAACGGAGTTAAAGAATTCAATCGATAGTCCAAGGACGTAAAGCCGTGCTCTGATACCATTATGTCACACCCCGCTCCCGTAGGAGCGATCGTCCTCGCTAAGGCGTGATGCCGCACGAGGCTATATTGCGCTCGTGCAAGGCGGGTTCCATAACGGCCGATTTCAGCAGCTCCGACGGGGTCGTCGCACAGAAGTCCCATACAGAGATATTGAATAATAGCAACGAAAATTAGAACAAAGCACAAGTTATTCAAAGAAGCTCTTTATTGATATTGAAACAAAGGTTACAATGGGCGCAAGGCCAAGTTTATAAGTCTCTCAAGCTCACTCAAGCTCACATTACAAGTCACTCAGCTCTCTCTCATCTCTTAATTACAACTCTTGAGCCAGCGGATGCTTTGGAAGGCGACGTCCATATATTATGTCCCGTATAAGTCTTTACTCCATGCGGCCGCACACTTCGAATCACCAAGGAACTCCGTGCCTTGACGCATCCAAGCGAGCTCTGCGCGACGAGCTTCTACCTGTACCTGCACATAGAAACTATGTGGGTATCAGTACTTAACTGTACTGGTGGAATGAGCTCCTCGCCCACCCACACAAAAGCAACACGTTAGATTTACTTTGTGAAATATAGCCCTTTCTTATCAATTGTCTTTCTACTCATGCCTTAGGATCAGTTTTAGGACCGACGCCTTGGCCTATTATGTGTCGCTAGACCATCCCGTGCTTACAACAATGATGTTAACTCATACTTTGCCTCTAAACCCTTCTCGTGCCAACAACATTAACCAATCAAGTCGTGTTTGCCTTACGGCCCAAAATCAGAGACGTAACTATGCGATAAGACTCCATTCCCGTGTGACCGTGCTATAAGTTCTTTTTGAGGCCGCACCTCGTAACTCAATGAGACTCAATCATATCACCGCCTCGCGGCCCCTGCCGCATCGCGGCCCTTTGCTACTAAATCATCAAGTGACCCATCCACTTGTGAACTAAGTTTCACTCGACCAACTTTACCTTGCGGCACCTCCTGACTTAAGCTCAAGACAACTCAAATATAACATGCAACTTATATGCCGACAACATAAGACTCGATGCCACATCTCGTGCCGAAGCACGTCGCCTAAGTTATAGACAATCTTAGGCCCAAACACTTGTGTTCCAACCATACACATTCAACTAGACTAAATCAAAAGGCACACATGCGGATTGCCGCTCGTGCCGACCTATCTATATGAATAGGTCACTAACACCACAAGCTATCGTGGACTTATAGCCTTGTTATTCGAAGACCCTTTCATCACAAGTAGCTAGCCCCGAAGAAAGTTCCCGAATAACCCGAGCGGTTCGTCCAGCTACGGCTATACCGTGTTTCCCTCTGGAATGACGCGGTCCCTCGGCGCCCAGGGTTGCCGCTCGTGGAAACTTTTTTCTTGTCGACAAGTTGTCCAATGACCATGCAAGACTCGACACAAACTGACGTCTCACACAGTCATTCCTCTTCCAATGTTACCATCTCTTTCAAACCAATATCAAGACTTCTATCCTTGAGATCCCTCAACGACCCACGGTCGCGAGCCTTCTCCCTTGATGCTCCTTGAGATCCCTCGACGACCCACGACCACGAGCCTTCTCCCTGTTACCATATCATTTAATTCAACTTAATGCCTATTCGATAGTCCTTCCTCCAAAACTTATTAGATCAACCGTGGATTATGCCTTAAATACTAAGTCCGTGCATCGTGCCTTAAGCCAATCGTGCTCCATGCGACACTCCTGCCCAAGTTGACGGGCCTTGAGACCGTAAGACTATGTGATTATACCCAACCGTAGAACTCGTAGGACCATGCATGCTACCACTCTGATAGCCTAACATAACTTTTCTGACTTAAATGCATAACGACTCGACGAGCAAAGGCTGCGTCAAGACTCGTATTGCGGAAACGTGCCGCGCATGCGTTCGACTTCTGAACGACCAAGTCATTTGGGCGTCTAGACTTACGCCAGCAGCCGTGCGATGCAACTTAACTCATAGGGCGGGTCAAGGCTATGCCAAGCCTTGGACAATGGGACCGTGCATGCTTTATGAAGCATTCATGCGGGTACGCCTGTGACTTAGGCTACGTTTCATGACTTTGCCTACTCAACCAACTTTCCTTCTCCTAAGCCACGGGACGAAGGATCGAGTGTCATTTTTAAAGCACGCCGTGCGCCAACTCTAAGCCGACCGTGGGACCTTTCCATATTTTAACTCAATTCGACCCGTCGGGATTATTCCCTTTAGCTATGTGAGTTCGTCTCTTTTATTATCAAGCCTACTTATGCAAGTTGAAAACATGCGATTTATTATGTGAAGGCTAAGATGAGGCAAGTTCACCGAAACTACCCCACCTGAGCGAGCGGTCGCCTCGACCGAGCTATGTCTTCGAGTAGCCGTTGCAAGGCTAAGTCCGAACGCCGTCGGCGTTTCGATTCCTCCGATTGACTGAGCGGGACGGGCCACTACATGAGAAATGGTTAGGGGGTGGCTGGGGGGGTGGGGCAGGGGGTGAGGGCGGCTGGGTGTGAGGAGGAGGGCTGGAGGAAGGTGAGGGTTAGGGTTAGGGTTCGGGATAGAGGGAAGGGGCCGGGAGGGGGGGTGAGGGCGGCTGGAGGGGGCTTGGGAGGGGAGGGGGGATGGTGGGGGAGGGGTTGGGGATAGGGTTCGGGTTAGGGTTAGGGGTGGTGTAGGGGTTGGGGGGGCTGGGGAGGTGAGGGGGGTTGGTGGGGGAGGGGTTAGGGATAGGGTTCGGGTTAGGATTAGGGGTGGTGTAGGGGGGAGGGGTGCAGAGGGGCTGGGTCAGGGGCACCGATAGTGCCGAAAAATCTGATAATTTAGTAATAGTTATTTGTTTTCAGACACCGAAAAATGTGATACTTCGATTCGAAACCACGTACCGATAGTACCGATATTTCTAACACGTAGTTTTGTTCGTTGGTTAATTTGTAACACGATAGTACCGATATTTATAACACGTACCGATAGTGCCGATATTTGTAACACGTAGTTTTCTTGATCCCGATACTCATAGGAATGGTCCCGAGTCACGGCCGTAGTATGTAGTATATTCGTTTTAGTTTTGAAGTTTATTCGTTTTAGGATGTAGTATGTAGTAGGAATGGTCCCGACTCATAGGAATGGTCCCGAGTCACGGTCGTAGTATGTAGTATGTAGTATATTCATTTTAGTTTTGAAGTTTATTCATATTTGCAGATATCTAGAAATGGCTATATCCATGTATCTGCTAGACCGTTCGTGGATGTACAACCGTATTCGAGATGACAGGTACGGTATGCGAGATGAATACATCGCCGGAGTAGAACAATTCCTCCAATTGGCGAAGGCATTTCCTCAGTCCATGGACGACATGGACATTAAGTGTCCGTGTGCAAAATGTCGGAACATAAAGTTTCAACCAGAATTGGATGTGACGTATCACTTATACACAAAGAGTTCCCTTCCGAATTACTACCAATGGACTGCACACGGAGAGCTTGTACCTTTAGCATTCCAAGCGGAGCCTTATGTGGAGCCTTTTGTGGAGCCTTATATGAATGTCAACAATCGAACTAGTGTCGACAACGAGTACGTGAAGATGGTCTTCGACGCTGTGGTACCTAGTTTCGATCCATACAATCGTGACGCGGCTGAGGAGGCACCGAATGTCGATGCCGTGAATTTTATGGAGTTGCTGGAGAATGCAAGGACTCCTTTATACCCTGGCTGTGAGGACCATTATGGATTTTTTCACCCATATGGTACGTATCTTGCGGTATACCCATAATTAGTACTTTATAGTAATATATTTCTTTCAAATTAACTGACAAATCATATAATAATTTTATAACAGGTTGAATCGAGAGAAGACCCGAATATGGTGACCTTGTTCCTCGCCACGCACACGAAGGGGGAGCGGTTCGTAGACGACAAGGTCCGGGACACCTACGTAAGTTTTACTTAATGCTAGTTCATTAATATTAATTTTTAGTTACGTAGAAAATTTATATAGATGTTATTTCTAGGCCGAGTTTTAGAAGTTTTACTTAATGCTAGTTCATTAATATTAATTTTTAGCGACCACGTGAGAATTCATATAGATGTTATTTCTAGGCCGAGTTTTTGAGGCTTAGGGAGGTCGGGCCGACACGGTCAGAGGGAGCTGGTGCTAGCACTTCCCAGCAGCCCCCGGCCGCCACAACTCAGTCAGATGACGAGCTGTGGATGAGGGCCATTGGTGGCATGCATAGGGGTACGTACTATGGTACGGGCTCCTATGGTGCCTTCATTGCGTCACAGGCCTCTACGACCGCCACTAGTATGTGCAGCCCCGCATAGACTGAGGAGTCGCTCCGCCACCAGCAGAGTGTCGATGCGCAGATTGCAGCTCTGCGTGACGAGATGCTGCAGAGGATGGGGGCGCCGCATACTGATGATTCTTCTCTCATCTCACGCTTTGAGAGGCTGGAGGAGACTACGGAGGCGGTGCGACCGATGACCCGCGCTATGTAGGAGGCTACGCGGCGGTTGGTCGAGTAGATGCAGCAGTTCCAGAAGATGGCTACGGAGCGACCGTCTGCTGGTACGCCGGAAGCATCGTCTACATCCGGCGGTGCACAGGAGGACATGCTCGTCCACCTGTTGTCACCGAAGGAGTATCAGACGATCCTGACGTTGCGACGACAGTCATCTGGTGGCACTTCTTCTCCAGCTCTGGCTCCAGCACCGGGTCCAGCTCCAGCTCCAGGCGATCAGTAGTTTCATTTTTGCATTTTTGGACTGTACTATATTTTTGACTTTGTACGTATTTAGGGATATTTAGTTTTTTCGTTGAGGATATTGTATTTGTACGTATTTATGGATAGTGATTTGGTTTGTTGAGGATATTATATATTGACATTGTTCGTTGCGGATAGTATTTTTTCTTTATATTTTTTGTATATACTGGAATGTATTGTGCGTGCCGGTGTTGAGTGTTCCACCGAGGGGGTCGGCGAACCCAGGGATTGGATTCTGTATTTTGTATTTTATATTCTGTATTTTGGCTCAGGCTCAAGCTCCATTTGCATTCTGGAACCTGTTTTTTAATATTTTTTTAACTTAGTGCATTTTTAGCGACGTTAGTATTCGTCACTAAATAGTAGCGACGTTAATAAATGTTACTAAAAGCGTCGCTAAATGCTGATGTGGCAACACATGGCACCAAATTCGATGTCAGCACGTCGTCGCCAAAACGTCGCAACAGTGTCGCTAAACGGCGACCACACAATAATGTCGCCTTTTACGTCGCTAATTAGCGTCAACGTTAAAACGTTGCAAATAACGTCGCTAATTAGCGACGTTAATAACGTCGCCACATAACGTCGCCCTAGCGACGTTTTTTCGTTTAGTGACACGTTTTTTTTCATCGTTTCCAAAACGTCGCCCAAAACGTCGCTACATTTACTTAGCGACGTTTTCACCGAGGTTAGCAACGTTTTGAAACTTCGCTAATCTAACAAATATTTGTAGTGATGTGCCTAGTAGACTGTCCATGTTCGTGCACTTCATTGACTATGTGCCATGATGTTGGTTACTGGAAGAGCCCCAGGATTTGGATTGATTGCCAACCCATACTCTGTCGAAGCGCTCGCACGTTGATTCGCTTTGACTATGCACGGTGTTCCGCCTCACAGAATTTCTTTGCCTCAAGGAGTTCCTTTACCTCAAGAAGTTCCTTTGTCTCAAGGAATTCCTTTGCACGTTGACGATGAAGTGATTTGCTCTGACGATGCACGGTGTTCCGTGTTCGTACATTTCATCAGAAGACTGAGATGTGCCGAGTTTTCCTATTCGTGCACTTCATCGATTGTGTGCCATGATGTTGGTTACTGGGTCCGGAATCGCCGCGGCCCAGTTTTTGTTATACTGGAAGAGCCACAGGAACTCCTTTACCTCAGTAAGTTCCTTTGCTCTAACGATGCACGATGAAGTGATTTGCCTCAAGGAGTTTCTTTGCTTTGACGATGCACGATGAAGTGATTTGCCTCAATGAATTCCATTGCCTCAAGGAGTTCCTTTGCCTCAAGGAATTCCTTTGACTCAAGCAGTTCCATTGCTCTGACGATGCACGATGAAGTGATTTGCCTCAAGGAATTTCTTTGCCTCAAGGAGTTTCATTGCTCTGACGATCCACGATGAAGTGATTTGCCTCAATGAATTCCTTTGCCTCAAGGAGTTCCATTGCTCTGACGATGCACGATGAAGTGATTTGCCTCAAGGAATTCCTTTGCCTCGAGGAGTTACTTTGCTCTGACGATGCACGATGAAGTGATTTGCCTCAAGGAATTTGTAACCCCACTTTTTCGAATTATTGAAATTTTGTATTTTTTTGGATTTTATAATTTAGTCATATTTTATTTTATGGTTGTCTATAGAATATTAATTTCGATTAGTATCATGACGTGGTTTAAAAAAAAATATTTTGCTGTTAAGTTATTATAGTTCTGTAAATATTTAATTAGTTTTCTTATTAAAACAATTTTTCTTAATGATTTTAAAAGGAGCAATTCGAAATTGGTTTCAAATCTATTTTCCCTCCACTTATAACAACCTTGTAACCAATTTTTCTAACTGAATTTTTGTATTCTTGTAATTTAGGAAAATGGAAGGGGCTTCTGTGATTAATTCCATTGGGTGGAGGGTTGTCTGGATCAGAACTCAGCAATGGCGCAAACATTTCTTTGTTTTAATTAAGTTTTGATTGGGTTGTATATTCAGTTAAGATTTTTTTGAGTTGATTTAAGATTCAATTAGGTTTTCTTTGTTTTAGAATATGTAATATTCTTTTATTTTGTATGTGGTGTGTTCGAACTCTTGGGTTGATGCTAGCCGAGTAGGCTCATAGTGGATGGACTTCTATATGTGGGTTCTAGCTCTAGAGACTTAGTGTTCAATTGAGCATTTTTCATGCTGTGCAGGGATGGCTTAGTTGTATTTCAAATAGAGCTAAATAGTAGAGTTAGCTGTTGAATTTGAATGTTGAAATTAAGGGATGACGAGTTGGTACTGGCTCCATTAGACTTATGGATTTGGTATGACCCTGGGCTTGGGTGTGTGTAGCTGGTTGGGGCTTGTGGCATTGCTGAGTTTGATGGTGTTGATGCTGGAAAATATAGGTTGATGGCAGAATTGGGCCAAGCTTTAGGCCAAGCTTTAGGCCAAGTTGAGTTGGCTATTTTAGCATTTGAATTCGTGAATCCTACTTGGGTTTTAGCATGGCAACAGAGTTGGGATGGGGGTTTCATCTATTACTGTTTTAGTTGATTCAATATCTGATGGTTAATAATAGCATTTTCGTAGGCAGCCAGCAGTAAACCATGTTGTTTTTTGGTTCGATAGGATGGGCCAGGTTTTCGCCTAAAGTACTTAATAATTTTACATATGTATCCTGTTGAATAAATATTAGGGCAATGGTATATGTGTAAGAGGTTATGTTAGTATATTATTTCAAAAATACATTTTCAAGAATATAGGTATTTCTAAAATATATTTCTAGCAAAATCTTTTTCTAAGATAAGTAGTATTATGATTTCAGTTACTCTCACAATATAGATAAGTATTCCTAAATTGTCTAAAGCTAAATTGTAATAGATGTTTTAATAAATAAAATAAAATAAATTATTAATTTCTAGTTTTGCTATACTAATAGTTTGCCTAGCTAGTTACTCTAAAAACTTTATTAGCTAGAAATATATATAGCTAGAGATATCCTACAGTTAATTGTTTAGTTAGTGTAATTAGATCCTAACCAGCTTGTACCAAACCAGGTGGACTTTCAGATTTATACTCTTCTACTCCCGTGCTTCCAAAGCGAGGCAAGTACACCGACTCGAACCCTTTATTTTGTATTTCTGTCTTGCTTTATGTTCTCATATTGACACGTTGTACACACGATTGTTCATTGTTCATCGTTCATCATTCATTGTTCATAGTTTATTGTTCTTTACTTGTACATTGGGTAGGGAAATACTACAGATATGTGACCAATCCTATTTTAGCTAGGCATTGACTAATAGCTTAGGTCTCGCATCGTACACGTGGGACTCTAAGTCGTACCATTATTCATGTGCTCTTGTTTATTGTTTACCCAGCCGATCACCTACTCTAATAGTTATTTCACTTACATGTTACACTGATAGTCTAGTTCATTGTTCAAGATTTGGTATTATAGTTTTATCGTTATGTATGTACCACAATTTCATATTTTTGTCTTGTACCATAGTTCATATTGTGATTCTTTTTCATGCATTTTCAGTTTACATTGTTTAGTGCTTCTTGTCGGGGTTGTACTTTGATCTTTTTCTGACAGGATACGTTGCAGGTATGCTTGAAGATGTGGTTCCATCTTTATGGGTCAGCGCCCGAAGCCAGGATAGAGTTGTGCCTCAGGATAGACTTAGAATTTCAGAGTTATAGTTAGATCTTTTCTTAGATTTGTTTTAGAGGATTTTATCATGTATTGTATTGAGGATTTCAGGATTGTATAATTTTATTCATGTTACCGGATTTGTCTCCGGATGATATTGTCCCAATAACTTGTGGATTGTGGTGATTCTGGGTACGCGTATAGCAGCTATATTGTTTATATACCTTATATCTTGGAGTTTTCTTTAGAATTGTACAGCTTACTTTGTCGTGTCTAGCAACGAAGGCTGGGCGTGTCTGACTCGTGTTCGATTATTCGGAAGCGGGTCGTGACAAAATTCCTTTGCCTCAAGGAATTCCTTTGCTCTCAAGGAATACCTTTACAAGGTCCTTTGCCTCAAGGAATTCCTTTGCCTCAAGGAATTCCTTTGCTCTTGAGGAATTCTTTTGCAAGGAATTCCTTTGCCTCACGGAATTCCTTTGCTCTGACGATATACGATGAAGTAATTGCCTCAAGGAATTCCTTTGCCTCATGGAGTTCCTTTGCTCTGACGATGCACGATGAAGTGATTTGCTCTGACGATGCCCGCACGCTGCTCACATTCAACTTTATCTTGGTAGTAGGATTTTATGTAGTAGTTCAGACTTTCATATGTAAATAAAAGTCAAACTTTTCGTGGTTTTGACAATGTAAATGTAATTAAAAATGATTTTATTATAAAAGACAGAGCAGACCAGACGTTATAAAAGACAGAAGTTCCTTGCCAAATTACATAATTATGTTGTTGTTTTACAATATCATTGCTAGGTTGGTAGTGTTACATATTCGCTTGAAAGCAACTTCTTAGTCCATCCCAACCTCATCATTGTAATCTTCTGTTGAGTGTCATCGTCATTTCCTTCCGGTATTTTGAAGGGAGTACTCATCAAGCTCATCATATAATACGTCGTGTACAAGAGGCAGTTGGGTGCCTGTTGTTGTGGGCATCGTGGAGAACAATTCAGCACTGTGCTCTCATACTCCATATTCGCCCGGCATCTCTCCCTCATCATATCAACTTTTCTCCCGACGATAGGCTCTAAGGTCTTCTTCATTAATTCTGCATCCACCTTGCCCTTTTCGTACGTGGTTTGCCTCAAGAAGTTGTAGTGTGTCCAGTCGTAGGAGATAAAGTTGAATATGAGTAGCGTATAGTGTTTGATGAATACATGAAAGAGTGGGATGAATAGCAACTCTATGTCATCCTCTAAACCCATGACGAAGTCTTTTACATCTGTTTTGAAAGTGTCAAGGGCGTCGGCTTTTGCTTCTGGTTCACTGGTACGTTCAACGATGTTCTGTTTCCCAAAAACAAAACACAATATCATGAGTAATTTTTTTATGTCATTTTTCATCGGTGTACGCATGAATATGGATTTTTTTATTTGGATTCTTACCAATGTGTGGGGCATCAAGAATGCAGACCACTTATGTTGCACGTCCTTTGAACTTGACGGGGAATGGTAATTCGCCGTCCAACTGACACGGGGAATGGTAATTCGCTGTCCAACTGACACAAAAAATGGTAATTCGCCGTCCAACTGAAACGGAGAATGGTTGTTCTCTGTTATGAATTGGACGGAGATTGGTCGAGTTCAGAATACATACTTTGGACACATCGTTCTGGGAATTACGATGTCGATGTAATGCTTCTTCAGCTCTTCATCTGCATCTTTCCAGAGTAAGAGTTCATCGTATTCCCTTAGTATGACACCCTTCCTCTTTAGTTCAACCATTTTGGCGTCTTCTCCGAATTTCGGAGCAGCATTCATCTTCTGCTTTTTATTAGCCTCTCTAACTGTATTCTTTTCCATGGGAGTAACAGCTTCATCGGCTAATGCTGCTGATAGTTTTCTGAACCTCTTCCCCCCCCCTCCGATCCTCCTCTTATTTTGGCTTCTTTTGGAGCAGCAAGTTCAGCAGCTGCTTGAGTCTCCTCATGCTACAATGCTACGACAATGGCTTGGAGATCAGTAATTTTTGTATCCTTTTCAATGGCTTCAATATTCAACGATTCAACTTTATTTTGAAGCTCCCTTTTCTCATTAACGAGCCTTTTATTTGTTTCTCTAAGCCGCTCGGTTATTTGTACTGAAATAAAATAAACAACAATGAAATGTATGATGTGAATCTAATACAAAGAATGACCATTCTTGGTGACCTTAACACGGAGAATGGTCGTTCTCCTTCCATCCAAACATGGAGAATGGTAATACACATGCATTTTAACACTAGAATGACCATTCTTCGTGATAGTTACACGGAAAATGGCATTCTTCGTCTTAATTTACACGGAGAATGCTATTCTCCGTGTTAAGTTATACGGAGAATGGTCATTTTCATGCATTTTGACACTTGGAATTTTATTCTCCATGTAATATAACACGGAGAATAGCATTCTCCGTTTTAAATTACACTGAGAATAACCTTCCCAGTATCAAAATGATAGAGAATAGCAATTATCTGTTTCGAATAACACGGAGAATACCATTCTCCATGTTATTATACACGGAGAATGGCCATTCTCCTAGAAGATTACAAATCAGAAATTTGAAATAGAAAAGATTTTACCTTGTGCATGTAGCTCTTTAACATTGTCGATGAGCCGTGCATTATCAGCAATAAGAACAGAATTCTGCTTTCTCAAATCCTCCAGTTCATGCACAGAGCCCTCCATCACAACGTTGACTGCACGTTATTGCGCATCTTGTGCCTCGAGCTCTTTCAGCTTTTCTTTGAGTTTCTCGTTCTCAAGGTTGGCTGCACGTAACTGCGCGCCTTGTGCCTCCATCTCTTTTAGCTTTTTTTGAGTTCTTCATTCTGCAAAAGAATAGCAGAAAGATGTCTTCTTAAATCTTTCCATTTCTATGCTGATTCGTCCATCACAACGCCCATTTCATCATGTTGTGGTATCTGTTGTTCATCAAAATTATCCCCACCCGCTTGTTGGAGTTCTTCCTCTCCCTCTTTTTTAACTTCTTATACAGGTGGCTCATGTCATGCACCGCTCCCGCAGGAGCGATCGTCCTCGCTAAGGCGTGATGCCACACGGGCTTAGGTTACGCCCGTGCAAGGCTAAGTCTAGAAACGGCCGATTTGAGCTTGGCCACAGAGTCGCACAGAGTGTCCCCATTTGCAGCGAAAAGTAAATGAACACAAGTTGCAGCGAATTCAAACTCTTTATTGGTTTTCAAAAAGTTTACAAGCGGCGCTAGGCCGATATTACAAATCGCTCATGCTCTCCCTCTCTGAAACATAAAATTCGTGCCAAGTGGCTTACAAGATGGAATGATTCATGGCGATGTTCCGATACATTATGTCCTGTATAGGGTGCTTCAGCTTCTTGCAACGTTCCAAGGCCCCAGAGTTGGCTCCGCGCCTTAACACGTTCGATGGAAGCTCCGCACCCGCCGGCATCTCCTGCATCCTGTAAGCAGACTGTGGGGTTATCAGTACATTGTTATGCACTGGTGGGGAGGCTAGCTCGCCCACAATGCTATCATTACCAAACACGTTCTATTTACTTTTGTGCACCGTCTATCATTCATTATCTTTCTAATCTTGCCTTAGGATCATTTATATGGCATATTTCATAGCCTATCTCATGTTGCTGAATACAAGTGTCGCATGGAATTTCATGCACGACTTACCCATACTTACCGTCCGGCATTCCCTGTCCAAAGTAAACCAAGTTAGTCAATAATTTATATGTAATAACTTATCGTAATTTACGTAAGCATTAAATATCAAGGGCGTGTCCTTGCCTCAGGCCTAGCGCATCGTAGGCGTGTTTTCTAACTCAATTTCACGAAGTACTCTTTATCCTTTGGTGTGTTATATTTCAAGCCTGTTCAGAAGGAACTTCATTTAGTTAACTTAGACCACTTTGTTCAATGCAAGGACTTGCACGTGGATCGCCACCAGCAAAGCCCACTTAACTCTATATGCACCGGTCGCTAGCATCACAAGCCATTTTGGACCCTTTTTCCCTTGGTATTTCGCAACTACTCAGAGTGTGCGGCTGGTATACGTTGATAGTGTCTTAAAATACCCTGCACTTACGTCCCCCAGGTGGCCAAGCCCCACCCAGGCAACCCGTAAGCCCCTTTGGTTTCCGTCCGGACCGGCCACGTCCCCCCTTTGACCGTGCCGCTGGAAATCCCTTATATCTTCCACCTCCCGTATACGAGGGGATTATCCACGATCATTTCGTATTATTTGTCATTTTAACTTAACGGCTGTCTCCGAGCTGAAGGCTAACCCTTAGCCATAATGCGTTATCGACCAGGTTGGCGTCCGTACAGCACGAGTAGCGAGCCCCGTTGCACGTGCCCGTCAGACCTGTTGCTAACCATTCCTTTCTTTCTTATCTTTTATTCATTCTTACTTTTCTTTCTTTTCACTTTTTCGTTCGTTCGTTGATTCATTCACGTATTCATTCTTTCATTCGTTGGTTCATTCATTCACTTATCCATTCATTCTTTCATTCACACGTTATGCAACTCTCCGTACGAGAGTCGCCTTGGCGACCTATCGGTCCCATAATCCTTCAATGTTGCTATACTCTACTCGGAACGACTATGTTGATAGTCTTTCCGTTTCATTGTTGTAATCCATTCTATGTTTCATTATTGAACGCATAAGAAACTCGAAATGTAAGCCCGTGCCTTAGCACGAGCGTGGAGCGCGGTGCGAGAGTTCTCACATTTTCCATATTCTTTTCCATATTCTATACAAGCATACAAGATGGGATTATTCCCTTAGCTAGGTGCTTTGAGTCATTTATTAGCATGCGCGGTGTTATCGCCTAGCGATTCTAGCATTAGTGTCCGAATTGTTATGTGTCTAGGCTAAGCAAAGACGGGTTCATCGGAGCCACCCACCTTAGCGATGTTCGCATCGGCCGAGCGATACTCCGAGCGCGCCTTTGAAAGTCTAAGTCTGGATTCCTCTTGACGGGCCAATGTAAGCCTTGCATCGATTCTTCATCAGGTCGAGGTCAACTCTTCGGGTCGACGGCTCATTCGAGTCGTTGCACTTGCCGTTTGAATCGGCGTTCCGCTAGGGCGGAGTGGGTCATTACATAATACACCACTCAAAACAAGTCTCGTCCTCGAGACTTACTGAGTGCAGGTCATCCTACCATTCCTTTAACTTGTGTCGTTGCATTTCTTAGACAATTCTATCGAACGGCTCCATCGTTTGATGGCATCGAATTATGCTCGGTTATCCTTCCAAGTTTTATATTGTATGCGTTTGGTGAATTTTATGGAATGACTGTCCATTCATTTTAGACTTGATGGTATTTATTCAATTGTCGTTCATGCACATCTCAACACCCACTTGCAGTTGCATTCGAGTTTATTATATCGCTGCGTGGGGACTGTGCACATATTAAAGGCGTCCCCCGAATACGTACATTTCAACCAGCTTAGCGATTAATGAAGTCGGACAAGCTACTCGTGATAGTTTTGATTTGCCGATCGTTTCACTAACTTCGATTTAAAATCGAACATGCGTGCATCTTACTATCGTTTGTCTTGATCCTCGAGATGATCCGATTCATTTCTCAAGCGTTCTTGTCTACGAAATCAATACGATTTCTTCTTAGCGGAGTCGACCAAGTCTTAAGTACCTTCCGTCCGATTCAAGACCAAGTGTTGCACTATCATCGAGTACGTCTTCCTATCAATGATTCAATTTGTTATCCCAACTTTACTTGTGCATCATCCATTCCTATCATTCGCTTTTGTTTGGGGCCAATCTCGTCGTCGCTCACGTACACTCCCTGTTCTCCGTCCTACTCTAAGTCTTGCTGCCCCAAGTCTATCATCCGTTCAGACGATACAGTAAGGTCAATCGTACACGTTCAATCACTCGGCATAGGTTCGTCCGCCTATCCGCTAGGTCGTCTCACAGGGTCATAGTTATAAGTCAAGTCCTTGGCTCATCATGCAAGGTCGTTGCACGATGCTTGCCCCAAATCCTATGGTCAAACCATTTGTTCGTTTGTACGGGAGTATTCTCTACCCAATTTTGTTTCACTCAAATTCCTAAACATCAAGCAATGTTCACCCTATTCGCATCAACACATTCTCCGCTCCAAGTCCGAGCTCGTTTAAGAAATTCATCCTACGATAGGTTGTCCTCAATCAAATTCTTGACATATTGATGTCGTACGTCCGCACTAGCCATTATCGTAGTCTATCTCTTCAAGTGTTACCATTCACCTATCCATCCTATCCAATCCACGTAGTCGATCACAAGGTCGTCTAGCCTTGCACTATGTCGTGCCCCGATCTCACGCAAGTCTGATTATCCACGGTGGATATGAATTACCACGTCAACGTTCCCGCGGAATAATCGTCCTCATCGGGACGTAACTCTTGTGTTGAGTCTAGACTTAATCATTTTCGATACGCGGATTGGGCCTACTCAATCCTCGACTTTACTTCGCCGTCTATTATACGTCCGATCAATCCTCAATTCGCCTTCGCTTCAAACCACAAGTCGTAGCAATCAAAATTGCCATGTCAAGGTATTTTGAGTTCGATCGTTCCCGCTGGACATGAATCACCATACCAACGCTCACGCGGAACGATCGTCCCAAATTCGACGTGACGCATGTGCGAGGCTGGAGTTGCGCTTGCGCAAGACAAGATCGTTGTCGTTGTGGTTATCACCGAACAATCAAGTCACTACCCTTCTTCATCCAAACGTTCATTTCTATCAAAATCTCCAACATAGCATTCTTCAAAACAATAACTTCTAACACGATCGTCATTCATCGAATCAGAGTACCTTCGAGTTATTGTACATCGATCTTTGATACGCCTCAATACCATCGATGATGTACATAACCCGACGATCTTCCTTTTACAACAAATTCCAAGTCGTGCAACTTAATTTCCTCAATTTACATTGTCTCGTGCTAACTCTTCATTGAGCAACATCCATTCCAAATCCTTAGTCATTCTCGTATCTCCAAACCAACGTTTTCTATGCACGCTATCTTTCGATCGTGTTATCTTCGATCTCGTCCATGGGTATTTCATCTCAACTCAAGTTTCTATCCTTTCGACTAAATTTTAAATCGCATGCACGATCTTCCATGTTTTCTCGACCAAGACCTCCATTCGTTTTATCGTTCCGACTCTCTATTCAATCGTTTCGTAATTCGTACTAAGTATTCTCAATTCGTTCGAACGATATCTTATTTGAGACTATCGAAGTCAAAACCAACCAAGCGTTACTCGTTCTAAGGCTTTGCGCAATATCATCGCTCACCGACATACTCGTTCTATCTGCAAATCCTTTAGTCTTGCTCGAACAATTTCTATAACGTCCATACACCACTCAGGGTTCGAGCCACTTGACTAGTCAACGACACTCGCTCTTATTCTTCTTCGAACCTATCACATACACCACTCGGAGTCAAGTCATTCTACAAATCCTCAAAAGATTATTCGATTCCCAATCGATGTGTTCAATCGCGCGTTCGCCCATTCCTCAAAGTCTAAGAACCATCTCTCGTGCTCGCTTTAGCATTTGGTCAAGTAACGTCTCCATCAACGTACGTTCTAAGTCTCACTTGCTCTCATCCGTGCTATAGTCGATCTCGCTCACGAACTCGTTCGCACCAGAAGGTCTAGGTGTGCGATACTCGGCACAACTTAGCCAAAAGGCTGCGTACATAACCATCCCGTTCGAACTACACTTCGGTCTCGCGTACTCGTTCGCTATTGTCAGCGTAAGGTTATTCAAGCATGCCTTGTATTTGCTAACTTCTAGCATTTTGGTTTTCTTCCGACTTAAGTCCGTCGTGGTTTGGCACAAAGGCCTTTGCCTATCGATCCCGTTCAACCGAGTACTTGTACGAGCTTTTGAAAATATTAGACTTATTGTATAGAACATCCCAAGGCACAAAGAGAGAGAGAGAGAGCGTACACTTCTTTTGTTTCCAACGAGCTTTCAAAACGGAGAAAATCGAAATGAAGTCCAAGGACGTAAATTCGTACTCTGATACCAATCTGTCACGCCCCGCTCCCGTAGGAGCGATCGTCCTCGCTAAGGCGTGATGCCGCACGGGCTTAGGTTGCGCCCGTGCAAGGCTAAGTCTAGAAATAGCCGATTTGAGCTAGGCCACAGAGTCGCACAGAGTGTCCCCATTTGTAGCGGAAAGTAAATGAACACAAGTTGAAGCAAATTCAAACACTTTATTGATTTTCAAAAAGTTTACAAACGACGCTAGGCCGATATTACAAATCGCTCAAGCTCTCCCTCTCTGAAACATAAAAGGCGTGCCAAGTAGTTTACAAGATGGAATGATTCATGGCGATGTTCTGATACATTATGTCCTGTATAGGGCGCTTCAGCTTCTTGCAACGTTCTAAGGCCCCAGAGTTGGCTCCGCACCTTAACACGTTCGATGGAAGATCCGTACCCGCCGGCGTCTCCTGCATCCTGCAAGCAGACTGTGGGATTATCAATACATTGTTACGCACTGGTGGGGAGGCTAGCTCGCCCATAATGCTATCATTACCAAACACGTTCTATTTACTTTTGTGCATCGTCTATCATTTATTGTCTTTCTAATCTTGCCTTAGGATCATTTACATGGCATATTTTATAGCCTATCTCATGTTGTCGAATACAAGTGTCGCATGGAATTTCATGCACGACTTACCCATACTTACCGTCCGGCCTTCCCTATCCAAAGTAAACCTAGTTAGTCAACAACTCATATGTAATAACTTATCATGATTTACGTAAGCATTAAATGTCAAGGGCGTGTCCCTGCCTCAGGCCTAGCACGTCGTAGGTGTGTTTCCTAACTCAATTTCACGAAGTACTCTTTATCCTTTGGTGTGTTATATTTCAAGCCTGCTCAGAAGGCACTTCATTTAGTTAACTTAGACCACTTTGTTCAATGCAAGGACTTGCACGTGGATCGCCACCAGCAACGCCCACTTAACTCTATATGCACCGGTCGCTGGCATCACAAGCCATTTTGGACCCTTTTTCCCTTGGTATTTCGCAACTATTCAGAGCGTGCGGCTGGTACACCTTGATAGTGTCTTGAAATACCCTGTACTTACGTCTTCCGGGTGGCCAAGCCCCACCCAGGCAACCCGTAAGCCCCTTTGATTTCCGTCCGGACCGGCCACGTCCCTCCTTTGACCGTGCCGCTGGAAATCCCTTATATCTTCCACCTTCCATATACGAGGGCATTGTCTACGACCATTTCGTATTATTTGTCATTTTAACTTAACGGCTGTCTCCGAGCCGTAGGCTAACCCTTAGCCATAATACGTTATCGACCAGGTTGGCGTCCGTGCAGCGCGAGTAGCGAGCCCCGTTGCACGTGTCCGTCATATCTGTCGCTAACCATTCCTTTCTTCCTTATATTTTATTCATTCTTTCTTTTCTTTCTTTTCACTTGTCCATTCGTTCGTTGATTCATTCACGTATTCATTCTTTCATTCGTTGGTTCATTCATTCACTTATCCATTCCTTCTTTCATTCACACATTATGCAACTCTCCGTACGGGAGTTGCCTTGGTGACCCATCGGTCCTATAATCTTTCAATGTTGCTATACTCTACTCGGAACGACTATGTTGATAGTCTTCCCATTTTATTGTTGTAATCCATTCTATGTTTCATTGTTGAATGCATAAGGAACTCAAAATATAAGCCCGTGCCTTAGCACGAGCGTAGAGCGCGGTGCGAGAGTTCTCACATTTTTCATATTCTATACAAGCATACAAGATGGGATTATTCCCTTAGCTAGGTGCGTTGAGTCATTTATTAGCATGCGCGGTGTTATCGCCTAGCGATTCTAGCATTAGTGTCCGAATTGTTATGTGTCTAGGCTAAGCAAAGACGGGTTCATCGGAGCCACCCACCTTAGCGATGTTCGTATCGGCCGAGCGATACTCCGAGCGCGCCTTTGAAAGTCTAAGTCTGGATTCCTCTTGACGGGCCAATGTAAGCTTTGCATCGATTCTTCATCAGGTCGATGCCAACTCTTCGGGTCGACGGCTCGTTCGAGTCGTTGCACTTGCCGTTTGAATCGGCGTTCCGCTAGGGCGGAGCGGGTCATTACAGCTCATCTTTTTTGTGCCCTTGTTCTTCCCCAACAGGTATAACTAGATCTTCGAATATCATCTTCGATCTCAACTTGTTGTGATATTCGGCCTTGAGGAAGTTTGAGATTTCGTACCCATTCCATGTAAAAAATCTTGGGTAATCAGGAATTTGGTCGAAATTCCTTTTCACAAATGTACTATGTTCTGCAAACCAATAGAGGAAGTATATTGTGCAACCTTCCAATTTGGAGTAAGACATTGAGTAATCCCCCCGTTCAGTTTTGCTTCTTGTCCTTTTTATGCTATCCATTACATATGCCAGGATTAACCTTGGCTAGCATATACTGTTGATGACGTCCACATTGTCTACCAAGGCCAAGAATCTGTACGATAAATTTGAACTGCCAGACTTTGTGAAGAATACTATTTGACACAAGTCAAAGATTATTAGCTTGGCCAAATTGTAGTACCCCGCTCCGAAAAGGCACTAGATAGACAAAAATATCGGATTGCTGGTTTTGCAACAGAAGACGATTGATCTGGGTGAGTGGACGAAGTCTCATTTGCTGATTCGCTTATGCCTAATAAGAATCTGAGTTTTTGATTGAATGCTATTGTTAATAACAAGACAGTAAATCATTGAGTATGCTTATAAGAGAATCCATATGTTGCCATGCTAAGAACAAGAACAGAGTTAACCTGTATGCTAAGAAGAATTGTTGCCTGCTAATAAGAAACGAACTGATGCCTGTATGCTAAAGAAAGATTGTTGCCTGATAAAAAGAAATAAAAGTTTGCTATGTTAAATCAAACAAGATGCCTGCCATGTTAAACAAGTTAGAATTATTCTCTCAAAAGAGCGAACTATTGCCATGTTTAATAAGAAGAGAAAAGAGATTGCTCACATGTCCTGAATTCGTATGCTCGCAAAGAAAGAATGTTTATGCTTAATCTGAAAAGAACTGCTTTCATGTTTCAAAGAAATAAATAATTGCTTGTCCTTCAAATATGCTCTGAATACTAGACATGTACAAACGGACTTGTATATGTTACAAAAAAAAAGAATTATGTAGGAGCTTCGGCTCTGAGATCACGGAAAAGAAAGAAGATAGAGTCATAGATCTGTTGTTACAAAGAGAGAAGGCAGAGTCATAGCTCTGTTATTACAAAGATTGATATAGAGAAAGATGAATCATTGCCCCTCAAAGAGTTTATCTGCTAGATGTGTATTCATGCATTGGTCTTGGACAACTTGTATACAAGGTCACTAGATCTCTCGACGGTTTCCAGGGCACTGGGAGCTGATCGGCCTAGGAGAGATTGTCTAGACACCTAGAGGTGCAAGGACCTCGGGTGTTGCATCAATGTCCTTAGCGACGAGCTGAACCCAAGAGTCACAGCGGCTAATCATGGGTTTTCCATGGACCATCATATAGATAAGTGCGGATTGGTGCAGAGCTGAACTGGAGAGTCACAGCTGCCAATCGGTCTGCATGTGTCTATCATATATTTTGCTAAAGAGCTAACGATGCGGAGATGAACAGGGAACAATGTCGGTTTTATCATGTTTATGCTAATCCTTATCTTGTGCAGGGATGGACGGTCGGCTATGGTAAGAATTACTGAAAAAGTGACACATTTATACTGCTTGAGTTTTCGACATGAATTGCTTGCAAAGATTAATCCGTTGCAATGAAATGTTATGTTCTTATGAAGAAAAGATATGACAATGTGCTGATAATTGTCCCTAAGAGTTGCTTAAACAAATGAAATGAATATGCTCATGAAACATGCTGCACACTCCACAGAAATAGATAGTCATCGTGCTTGAAATGATTAGTCCCTTGCATGCTCTAAATGAACTGAAATGGACTGTGGCTTTTCAAAGATGTTTTCAAAGAGATATAAATTGACTCTGTATGTATGAAATGAACATAGGTAAAAAGTAGCAAGATCATATCATAAGAAACGTTTTCTCACTAAATGAGCAGTGATCGTTTCAGACAAATGTAGCTCTTTGTTCACAATCACTAGTATGCTGATATACTGACCCACCATCAGTCTGCATGCAGGTACAATATGCATCGAGAATGATAGTCCAAAGCGATAGCCCGTGCCTCATCCTCAGGAGCCAGAAATCAGAAGAGATGACATCTGTTGCAAGAGTTGGTTTTGTATATAAAGGGATGCAATGTATGGAAACGGAATTATTATAATTTGTAAAGTTCTGAGAGAATGTATCATTGTATCAGAGAGAATCGAGAGCTTGTAATCTGTTCAAATGAAATCAATAAAGAGAATTGTTTCTTGTTACCATTGTGTTCAATGCATGTATTCTAAAATATGTCCGCCGATGCTTCAATTATCTGTAATATGTTCCGCTGCGTATTGTTAATCTTGTCTATCTTGCTTGTTACAGTTCTTGGCCTTGTGCAAGCACAACTTAGGCTTGTACGGCATCATGTCTTAGCGAGGACGATCGGTCTCAAAGAGTCTGAAGCAAGGACAAAAGGACTCTGCGGGATCGGGGCGTGATAAAGTGGTATCAGAGCAACACGATCCTCTGGCCAAATGTTGATTCAAAGATGTTCTCCTGATCGAAATTCCTTTGCTCACTCAATTTCAATAATGAGATGAACGTTCCATACAATAAGTCCGTAAATATTTTTATGATGCCGGCAAATGTTTTATCGATTTCGTTGATTGAGATTGATATACTTTATTGAACAAGAGTATTGATATGATCTGAATTATGATTTCATGGATTGATAATGGCGAAGGATGAGGACTATCACGGATATAGATATCTTAAGTTTCTTCTTAAGTTTTGAGGACAAAACTTCTTCTCGGTAGATAATTATGTAGTGCCCCGCTCTGCGAAGGCACTAGATAGGCAGAAAGATCGGATTGTTGGCTTTGCAACAGAAGACGATTGATTTGGATGAGTGGACGAAGTCTCATTTACTGATTCGCTTACACCTAATAAGAATTTGAGTTTTTGATTGAATGCTATTGTTAATAACAAGACAGTAAATCATTGAGTATGCTTGTAAGAGAATCCAAATGTTGCCATGCAAAGAACAAGAACAGAGTTAACCTATATGCTAAGAAAAATTGTTGCCTGCTAATAAGAAACGAACTGATACCTGTATGCTAAAGAAAGATTGATGCCTGATAAAAAGAAATGAATGTTTGCTATGTTAAATCAAACGAGATGCCTGCCATGTTAAACAAGTTAGAATTATTGTCTCAAAAGAGAGAACTATTGCCATGTTTAATAAGAAGAGAAAAGAGATTGCTCACATGTCCTGAATTCGTATGCTAGCAAAGAAAGAATGTTTATGCTTAATCTAAACAGAACTGCTTTTATGTTTCAAAGAAATGAATAATTGCTTGTCCTTCAAATATGCTCTGAATGCTAGACATGTACAGACGGACTTGTATATGTTGCAAAAGAAAAGAATTATGTAGGAGCTTCGACTCTGAGATCACAGAAAAGAAAGAAGCAAAGTCATAGCTCTGTTGTTACAAAGAGAGAAGGCAAAGTCATAGATCTGTTATTACAAAGATTGATATAGAGAAATATGAATCATTGCCCCTCAAAGAGTTTATCTGCTAGATGTGTATTCATGCATTGGTCTCGAACAACTTGTATACAAGGTCACTAGATCTCTCGACGGTTTTCAGGGCACTGGGAGCTGATCGGCCTAGGAGAGATTATCTAGACACCTAGAGGTGCAAGGACCTCGGGTGTTGCATCAATGTCCTTAGCGACGAGCTGAACCCAAGAGTCACAGCAGCTAATCATGGGTTTCCCATGGACCATCATATAGATATGTGTAGATTGGTGCAGAGCTGATCACCGGAGAGTCACAGCTGCCAATCGGTCTACATGTGTCTATCATATATTTTGCTAAAGAGCTAACTATGCAGAGATGAACAGGAAACAATATTAGTTTTATCATATTTATGCTAATCCTTGTCTTGTGCAGTGATGGACGGTCGGCTATGGTAAGAATCACTGAAAAGTGACACATTTATACTGCTTGAGTTTTCTACATTAATTGCTTGGAGAGATTAATTCGTTGCAATGAAATGTTATGTTCTTCTAAAAAAAGATATGTCATCGTGCTAAAAATTGTCCCTAAGAGTTGCTTAAACAAATAAACTGAATATGCTCATGAAACACGCTACGCATTCCACAGAAAGAGATTGTCTTCGTGCTTGAAATGATTAGTCCCTTGCATGCTCTAAAAGAACTGAAATAGACTGTGGCTTTTCAAAGATGATTTCAAAAGAGATGTAAACTGACTCTGTATGCATGAAATGAACATAAGTAAAAAGTAGAAAGATCACATCATAAGAAACGTTTTCTCACTAAATGAACAGTAATCGTTTCAGACAAATGTAGCTCTTTGTTCGCAATCACCAGTACGCTGATATACTGACCCACCATCAGTCTGCATGCAGGTGTAATATACATCGAGAAGGATAGTCTAAAGCGATAGCCCGTGCCTCATCCTTAGGAGCCAGAAATCAGAAGAGATGACATCTGTTGCAAGAGTTGGTTTTTTATATAAAGGGATGTAATGTATGGGAACGGGATCATTATACTCTGTAAAGTTCTGAGTGAATGTATCATTGTATCAGAGAGAATCGAGAGCTTGTAATCTGTTCAAATGAAATCAATAAAGATAATTGTTTCTTGTTACCATTGTGTTCAATGCATGTATTCTGAAATATGTCCGCTGCTGCTTCAATTATCTGCAATATGTTCCGTTGCATATTGTCAATCTTGTCTATCTTGTCTTGTTACAGGTCTTGGCCTTGTGCAAGCACAACTTAGGCTTGTATGGCATCACGCCTTAGCGAGGACGATCGGTCTCAAAGAGTCCGAAGTGAGGACGAAAGGACTCTGTGGGATCGGGGTATGACAAAAATTATCTGGATTAACAGCATTATCTCCACCACGAAGCCGTTGTAACAATTCAAAGAACTTCTCTCTCACTTCCTTATTCGTGACTTCTGAGTGTTTGCCCTTAGAATTAGCCAGCAATCTTGTGATGTGATCTCTACACAGGCTAAATGATGCTGGTGGTGTGGGCTGCTGTTGTTTTTCCATTATCAATCTTCTGTAAATAACATCATTATCGCTTTCTTCCTTCAGCGGTAGACCGAAGATGACTGCCATATCATCGACGCTTGGCACGATTTTAACAGTGGTGCTCAATTCAAAGCACCCGACGCCATCTTCTTCTTCTGTGTAACTTGTAATTAAATTCTCAAGCCCTTCCGTTACTTTGGCCAATTCGAAGACGTGGACTCTTTTTTGGTAGAAAATCTTGACAAAATTCCAGAAACCGGTATTCTTCAAGAAATCAATAACTAGCTCAGATAAACGGCCAACATCTATATTGACCTCCTCCATAAGATTTAGCATTGGCTTGAAAGTAGAACGGAAAGTCTTGATTCCTTATTCCTGACAGATTTTTTTCTACAAAAAAAAGAAAAAGAAAAATTAGGTTTCCGTGTAAATTTAGACGGAGAATGACATTCTCATTTATTTTAACACTATTGTAACTCCTCTTTCCGAAAATTTTTGAAATATTTTTTATTATTTATTTGATTTAAATGGTAATTTTTAGATTTTTGTAAATAATTATTTAGTTAATTACTACGATAAATGAGTTTAGCCATGGTTGAGTTTTGAAGTACAAGGTGATTAGAAATTGTGGCACGGATAGCGCAATAGCGTGCTTTGACTAGTGTATTAGCCCTGATAGGAAAGGCCGAGCCATAGTGACGTTCTAACTAGGAAAACCAGGCCAAGTTGCGACTTAACCCTTACGGAAGATTTTATTTATTATTTAATTATATTATTGAGTTTTATGAAACCCGGTTGTACCAAACTTGTCCAGATTGGGCCCAAGTCAAATCTAAGTCCATGTAGGCATGTAGTGGGACGAAATACGGCCTTGTAGACATGTTTGGAAAATACAAATATTTTTGTATATATTTTTAGGAATTGGCAATTATTTTCTAAATATTTGTTATAGGTAGATTATAGGTATTATTATTATTAAATAGTATTTTTACAAAATTTGTATGATCTTCTGGAGCCAGATAAGTAGTGTTCATGTTATATTCATTTGAAACGACTTTTGGGCTATATTTAATTGTTATTAGGATTTTTATTATCATTAATATTACTTTGTTTGTTATTAAATGATAACGACTTATATTTATTAAATCTTTTATTATATAAATGATATGTATATATATGTGTATATATATTATATATGTGAGTATGTATATATAAATATATATTGTATACATGTGTTTCACGATCCGCACCCTGATTAGGGGCACGAGCACGTGGGTACGTCCAGCCTATGCCGCAGAATCGACGGTAGAATGCTGTATAGGTCGTCTACGAAAACTACACTAAACAGTATAAGGGTACCTGTACAGTATATACACTCCGAATAGAGGTGACATAGTAAATACAGTCTCAATCACAAGATAAAACTAAGGTAGATAGCACGAAAAGGAAATATGATAGATGAAAATAGAAAATAAGTTCAAGATCCAACACAAGCCCAGAGGTATACACAATATCACAGAGTCACAGAATATAATATAGAATACTACAGTCTGGAAGTACTAGCTGGATTGCAGTCCAGGCAAACCTAACTAAGCTACACTCCTCTGGGTATGCAAAGTCTAGTGGCTCAACTAACAGGACACAATCTTGGCCTAAGTCTCTATCTGTCTCAACCCCATAGTAGGTCGAGCAGTCTGCCTCAGAAACATCTGTAATATATCAACGGTATCCTGTTAGGAAAATGAGCAAGTACAAACACTAACAGCAGTTCCATGAGATGGGTGTTTGGGCTTATGGATTTCCTGAGTTTGAGGCCAGGCCTCCTAGAGAAGTGGAGAGAGGATGGGAATAAGAATTGGTTGAAATATAAAATATATTATTTTTGCCTGCTGCTATTAAATGCAAGGCCTTAATAAATAAGAAATGAAATAACTGAAACAATTATCTATTACAAGTATCTACATGGTATCTGGAAAGTGGAAACAACTTTGTGCAACGTGGGGTTATAGATTGACTTCCTCTCTTGGTAGTTAACGCGTAGACTGGGTCAAGACCGGTCATATGTATCCTTTATATAAGAGACAGTATAATGAAATACAAGACAAAGATATGTGATGACTTGGGAGCCTGTCGAAAGCCGAGCTACAACCCTTTAACCAAACAAGGACCAAGATTGTAACCCTTCTCCTGAACAGAACCTAGCCTCCAATCAAGGTATAGCATAAGAGCATGTAGAACATGTGAAATACAAGACAAAATCAATAGAAAATATGTAATATGATGTTAGTACTGAATAGGACGACAATATATAGGATGGCTTGGGAACTATTCGAAATCCGAGTTACAACCCTTAAACCAAACAAGGACCGGGGTTGTAACCCTTCTCCCGAACAGAACTTAGCCTCCTATGATAAATAAATATAACATGTGCCTTGAATCATTAGTGCGTTATGTGATCGGCTTGGGAAACATGATCAGGCTTTCCATCTGACCGGCTATGAACAAGTGTACAACGGAGCAGGATAAGGCCGTGTCACGACCCGCACCCTGAAGAGGGGCACGAGCACATAGTTATGTCCATCCTACGCCACAAAATCGGCGATAAAACATTGTATCGGTCATCTATAAATACTACAACTAAGCAGTATAAAGGTACCTGTACAGTATATAAACTCCGAATGGAGGTGACATAGCAATACGGTCTCAATCACAAAGTAAAACTAAGGTAGATAGCTCAGAAAGAAAATATGATGGATGAAAGCAGGAAATAGTTCAAGATCCACACAAGCCCAAAGCTATACACAATACCACAGAGTCACAGAAATATAATATAAACTACTACAGTCTGAAAGTGCTAGCTGGCTCGCAGACCAGGCAAACCTAACTAAGCTAAACTACTCTGGGTGTGCAAAGTCTAGTGGTTCTACTATCAAGCCACGGTCCAGGTCTACTCCATCTAACCCGTCCCCATAATAGGTCGAGCAATCTACCTCATAATCATCTGTAATATATCAACGGTATCCTGTCAGGAAAATAAGAAAGTACAAACACTAACAGCAGTTCCATATGAATTAACAAATTCTATAAAAGACAGTATATTGAAATACAAGACAAAATCAACAGAAAATATATATATCAAGATGTGAGTACTGAATAGGACGACAATATATATATGTATATATAGGTTGACTTGGGAACTATTCGGAAACCGAGTTACAATCCTTAAACCAAACAAGGACCGGGGTTGTAATCCTTCTCCCGAACAGAACTTAGCCTCCTACGATAATAAATATAAAAGGTGCCTTGAATTATAGGTACGTCATGTGATCGGCTTGGGAAAATATGTTCAGGTTTTCCATCTGACCGGCTATGAACAAGTGAAAAGTACAAGTGTGAAGAATAAGGCCGATCACCATAAAAAGTTATGAACAAGTAGGGTAAGGCTTTACCCGTCGTGAGGCGAGGGTATAGCTATGAACAATGTAACAAATACAAGTATGAAGAACAAGTATGGATTTTGATCACACAACCACTAATAACTCCCCATCCCCCGAATAGTATAAAGGATGCGGACATAACACGTCATGGCACGGGATTTAAAAGTAGGTGATCAGCCCACTCCCAAGTCCATGTCTATATAAGTACAAGTAACAAGTCGAGTCTTGTACCAATATACCAAGTAATCTGGGAACAACATCTCATGACAAGATCTGACATATACTAGTCCGTGAACTATTGTATCTGGAAATCAAGTAATACATTACAACTGAATCGGATATAGCAGATATTAAGACAATGAAAACTATCAGTAAATGTACTTGTCGGTGGTCCTAAGCTGATAAGGTGAAAAGATGCTCAGAGTTGTCACAGACCTAAATATGAGATGCCATGAGTCCAAACGGGGTTTAATAATGATAGAAAAGCTAATCTAGTCATGATATGCAAGTCTAAGTCAAAACTAGGTCAAACTAAGTCACACCAAGCTAAACTAGGTCATACTAAAACAAACTAGGTCACACTAGGACAACCAAGGTCAAACAAGGTCACAGGAAGTCAATCCAAGTCAAACTAGGTCAATCTGGGTTAAGGGTTGACTTACAGTTGACTTTTGGTCAAAAAATCAACTCTGGTCAACTCTGGTCAACACTGAGTCAATCTTGGGTCAACCCTAGGTCAAACTAGTCAAATGTTGACTACCAGTTGACTGAAGGTCAACTCTGGTTTGGTTTCGGTCAATTCTAGTCACTTATAGGCTAAGCTTGACTCTCGGTTGACTTTTGTTGACTTTTGGTCAAAATGGTCAACCGAAGTCAAAACTAGTCTAGGAGCGCTATTTCTGACCATTATCAACCAGAGGAACCAAATTCTAACCATAACTTAAACCCTAAACTCACATACCTTAGCTAATGGCAATTACCTACATAACCCTTTATAAGGTATTTCTGATACCTTGCCCATTACAAAGGAAACCCCGCTAATACTCAAGATACTAGCCTAGGCTCCTTAGGGTAGCTAGATACTATCCTATCTAGGGTTTACCTACCAAGAAATATAGGTTTCCTAGATATCTAGTCCATCTTAGGACACATGTTGGTTATCCTCATTACCTTACCCTTATATCATTCTCACATCTAACTAAACACCCACACACCAACACTCACTCACTAACTCACATATGGCACCACACTTAGGCTCTCCTATAGGCTCACACCTATAGACACATAGGTTCACACCTATAGACACATACCATACTCATATATAAACTCACACACACAAATACATATATAAACTCATATATAAATATATATAGGATACATATATAGGCTGATTTGAGGGGCTGTCCTATAGGCTAATATGGGCCTGAACATGGACTGATTTGGGCTTGCTTAATGGATGAATCTAAGGGCTAATATTGACTGATTCAATGGGCTAATAAGGGTTGATTCAATAGGCTAGTAAGGGGACTGCTTATAGGCTGGTTTGGGGTCCTATAAGCTGTCAAGTGGGGGCCTGATATGGGGTTGCTAAGGGTGCCTATGGCTGTCAATTTGGGCTGATATGGGGGCCTACAAATGGACTGATTTGGGACAGTCAAAGGGGCTGGAATAGGACAGCTATAGGGCTGGTTTGTGGACTAATCATAGGCTGAATTGGGGCTGGTTTAGGGACTGATTTGGGACTGTCAATGGGCTAATTAGTGGCTATCAATGTAAGGATGTTATATGGTGTTAAGGACTGGTTTGAGACTTCTTATAGGCTGTCATTAGGGGGGTTAATATGGACCTGATATGGCTGATACATGGGGTTGCTAAGGACTGCTAAGTAGCCCATCTATAGGCCAACTAAGGGGGCTGATTCCCTCCCCCCCTTCACTACTATTTAATAGCAGTAACCTTACTGCTACTGCTGCTGTTTGATATGAAACAGTCCCCTGTGTGGGGACTGTTCAGTCCTCAAAATCAGTCCCCTGTGTGGGGACTGATACACCCTGCACTACACAGCAGTGGCCCCCTACTTCACTCTCTAATCCTCACTCCCTCCTCTCATACTCTCCAATAATCTCTCACTCTCAATCCTCTCTAACTCTCCTCTCTAACTCTCTAATACAAACACACACACACAACTCCAAACCAATTCCACCATCACCCTATTCTCTCTATACAAACCCGAAATTTCCCACACCCATAACACATAAATGAGACACCAAAATATATATATATATATATATATATATATATATATATATATATATATATATATATATATATATATATATATATATATATATATATATATATATATATATATATATATATATATATATTTATATATATATATATATTTATATATATATATATATATATATATATATATATATATATATATTTTTTTTTTATATATATTTATATATATATATATATATATATATATATATATATATATATATATATATATATATTTTAATATATATATATATATATATATATATATATATATATATATATATATATATATATATATATATATATATATATATATATATATATTTTAATATATATATATATATAAAATATATATATATATATATATATATATATATATATATATATATATATATATATATATATATATATATATATATATATATATATATATATATATATATATATATATATATATAACCATTGATATATACAAATATATATATATAGACATACTTATATATATTGTGAAACCAAGTTTCTGTAATGTTATTTAATATTATTATTATTATATTATTACTATTATTATTAATATATTATGGGTTTAAAAATTAATTTCAAATTAACAATTGGCTTTTGATTACTGACCTGACCCGAGCCCGGACCAGTTTCCCGAAACCCAATTGGAACCCAATCCATTTTATTTGAAATTCTGATTACTATTTTTTGTAAAAAAAAGAAAGAAAAGAAACTAACTCGGTCTCCCCCTTAGCCACGACCAGGCTCAGCCCCCTTTTTTTCCTTCTTTTTTCACTCTCCTCCTCACTCCTCACAACTCCACGTTCTCCACTTCCTTATATTTTCCCCCTCCCTTTCACTCTTCTCCCTAACAGCAACCCACCATCACTCCTCTCCCCTCTTCCTAAGAAAGCACTCCCCACTCAGAACCAACCTCCCCCGAGCCCCTCTCGGCCATCCGGCCCCGACTCCGCGCGACTCCGCCCGCCGGACCCCAATCCGGCCGTGCCCCTTCCTGCGTACCCCGTGCGCATTTCCCGGCCGCCCGCGGCCTGACCTTCCACGCCCCGCTGTCCCGGCCGCTCGCCCCTGGCCAGATCCGGCCGGCACCCGCCCGTCCAGCTGACCCCGCCGGCCCAGCGCCCTTCCACCGGTCGCTGTCCCGGCCACCCCCACTCCGCGTGCCCCCGCTCGACCGCCACCAGCACACATTGCTGGCCCGCACCGTGCCCTAGGCGACCCCGCGCTGTTCCAGCGCCCTGTTCCAGCAACCCGTATCTCCTGGCTACTACCATTAGAGGTCCTGCACTTTTCCACGGCTTCCTGTTCTTGGGCAGAAGCTGGTTTTCGACTTCGGACGCTGTCTCTGGTTTCCATTGTTGTTCGGATCTCTTTTATTTCTATAAATTTGCATCTGAGAGCTCTAGCCGAGCAACCCAAGATATAACTCCTATGTCCCGTCCTATTTCGTTTGTCTATGATGAGATTGGTCCCCGATTCCCTCCCGGGAATTCGGTTTTTAGCGACGTCGTAGCTTCGGATTTTTTCGAAAATATTCTGTGATATTCGGCGTTTATTTCGGACTTTTTCGAAATATACTTTCGGGATTTTAGGCGTTGTGATTTCCGAATTCATTTCGGGAATTCCCGAAACTATATTGCGGGTTCCGATTTAAATTCGGGAATTATTCTGTAAATTTTGACTATGGTGTAAAATGGTTTGGTATTAAATTCTGGGTGATCCCTGGTTTGGGACTTTTTATAAATGGTGTTATGGCACATTTCCCAGTTTTTGGGTTGACCGAAAATAGAGAAAATGCTGCCGGATTTTTCTATAAAATTTAATTATAATTTTAAAATGATTTTAAAATGATTTTTCGGAAAAGATTATTATTTTGGATTTTGGGCGACGACCGTATTGGTCAATGGGCCCCGGCTAAATGCAAACGAAATCGGCTTCGTCCGGACGTTGAGGCATTAGCATATATGACGATTGGACCAATATCTGAGACTCATTATTAATTTAATTTATTTTAATTATTAGTTTATTCATAATTAAATTGTAGGATAATGTTAGAACTAACAACTGTTTCTTCTTATTTCAATTTATGTAAAATAAATTGTAAGGGCATAAGCCCAGCTTTTCTATTTTTCTGTGGCCTGTAATTATGGTAGCGTAGTTTTCTTTCACTTTCTGGTTTTGCGGGTTTTTAGCATATACGCGTAAATCTAAAATAAATATTATTTTGATATAGAAAATTAGTAAAGTTTTCTCACATTAAATTTACAAGTTTGTAATATTTAAACAACGATCATGTTTTCTCATTAAAACAAGAAATTTAGTTTTATATGTATAATTACGAAAATACAAAGTTTTAATCCAATAAATTGGTAACCACGAGTTTTTCCAAAATACAAGTCAAATTGATCTTTTCTTCGTTATTAATTACAACGCACCGATAATCGCGTTTTTGTTTATGATTGCATAAATAAAGATTAAAATTGATTAGGACACATTTAGAGATTGCAACTAGCATAGTTAGCTTGGTAACTCTGGAATCTGAGTCAAACTTCTCGAATGTAGGATTTCGAGGACGAGTCTAAATCCCATCTCGAAGTCTTCAACCCTTCAAGTCCAGTCCAATTTGAGGCAAGTACATTTTATATTAGTTTACAATTATTTAATAATCGCTTTACTGCAAGTTTGAACCACGATGCAACACGAAACTCTTTCTGAGAGCACTGACTGATTGACTGTTGGGTACTGGGGGAATAGTGTAATGTTTATGACCACATCCAAAGTAATAACTTAGAACTGTATTAGCTTACCCCTCATACACACGGGGATAAGCCATATCGTATCAATAGGATACAACTGTACAACCCAAGCCGGTCATATTTATTGCTTATTCAAATCACACTGTTCAACTGCTAGAAAACTGTTTACTTCAAATTGTTTAAAAGTGCATGATTCTATTATTATTTTTAATTGTCAAATTAGCATGAATTGTACTTTGCTCCCTCCTGACTGGAGATAACATTTTTAGGGGATATTGAGGATGCTGAGCTGTTAATCAACAGCTATTATGACCTGGTTCTGTACCCCGTGGTGTTGCCAGAGTCCCTATTGGGGGATGCAGGACCTGTGGCCGATGAGTCGAATGCTTAGAAAGACTTTCCTATTTTCAGTTTGGTTGTTGTTTTTGAAAAATTCTTTTATTTTGAATTCAGTATTTAATTCAGTTCATTTACTTCCAGTTGTATTTATTTCAATATTTAATAAAGTTTTAAATTCTCAAATATTGAGTTGTGACAAATATAGATGTTGTTGTGGTTATCTGCTAATGGAACAGCTTACTGCCGCCGTCTCAACAACGGTGCAGGCTGGGCATGATCCGGTTCGACCCAATTATTTGGGATCGGGTCGTGACATATATAACTAATGATATATGTATATACATATAGATAAATAGATTATGATACCATAAGATACATGAAGAACACATTCTCTAATAAATAGAAATCTGAGATTTAATATCTAAATAATCATTTAAACAATATAACTAAATACAAGTGTCCAAAAATAGGGTTTTTCCCTACTAGGACACAATACCACACAAGGACACCTAGAAGTCTCTAAATGGACACGAAACGGACACAAATGGAGACACAACCATGGAGGTCATTCCTATGGGTTCAAAATAGACCTATATGCATGAGGGAATGAAAAGGAAAAGAGATTTATACCTCCCGGTAGATCGAATCTAGGAAAAACCCTCCCGATACGACACCGACACGTAGGAATCCCAAATGGACACGAACGAGCTCCGAATCCTCCCAAACTTGGCTAGCTCCTTCCTTAGCTTGAGTAGAGAAGAAAAGAAGAAGGTTTGGTGGAGGAATGGATTGATTTGGTGGAGAAAATCAATAGAAACCCTCTCTAAAAATTTGGGGAAGAACAAGAGAGAGAAAGTGGATGGATAATGACAAATGGGAGGCTCAATCCTATCTCTATTGTGACTGGCCATAATGGGCCATGTGTCCCCATTTCTAAGGTCTAAAATACCCTCCACTAATCTATTCAATTAAAATTTGAAAAGGGTTAATGGTTGAGGCTATTTTAGTCATGATTAATTCTCTAATCTAACCAAACCCTATCCATAAATAATTAGTCTAACCACTAACTAAAAATAATATCATGTGGGCTATGCCTAACTA
This sequence comes from Iris pallida, assembly GCA_029216955.1. Taxonomy (NCBI): domain Eukaryota; kingdom Viridiplantae; phylum Streptophyta; class Magnoliopsida; order Asparagales; family Iridaceae; genus Iris; species Iris pallida. The sequence continues at coordinate 11,033,755 of JANAVB010035820.1, read as the reverse complement.
ATGAGTGGGTCCCACTAGAGTCACAACTACCACGGGTCCCCGATACAAGTCGGATTCAGTTGAAATTTGAACCCGACTCAAATAACCCCAAAACAATATCATAAATAATAAAATAAATTTCAAAATATCCAAAAATGAAAAATAACAAAAATACCGCTGTTCTTGAAAACTGGGGGTGACAAATCTATCCACCTTAAAAAACATTCGTCCTCGAAATTAAAACCAAGCAATCACAGAAAAACAAATGCAGAAAACAATCCCTCTCAAATACTTTAAAAATTTTTTTTGCAAAATAAAAATCTCTTAAGGCACAACAACACTTGCAAATAAAAATTGTTACGTGTCTGACACGGACACAAAACCAACATAAAATCTCACCTATAAAAAGCCCAAATTAACAATCACCAATACAAAATATCAAAAATAAATCAAAGAGGTCCAATGACCAAAATATCCTTGGGCCAGAAATGATACTGAAAACATCCTAATCACATGGTTAGGCTCTAGGTCAAACAGTCCTTAGGGTTTCACTAGCAAAAGATCAAAATCACAAGTCATGGCTTAAAAATTTAAAATAATTAAAATCTCCAAAATCAAAGCGTGAATTAAATGACAATAATTAAATGACTAAAACTATAAAATTTAAAATTACTCTCAATTAGAAACTTGGTGCTACAAGTCTATCCACCTTAAAAGAATTCATCCTCAAAAATTAAAACAAAGTAAACACAGAAAAAAAATCATGCAGTTCGACAATCATATGCGTCTGTCCAATATCACGATACTCAGAATCTTCGTCATGCTAGTGAGCAAGGCTATGATAACCACAGAGTCCTTGACTATGGTACATACCTCTAGAATCATGGTATTTAAAATTTTCGCATTGCCGCATGCTTGGCAGCGAAAACCTTAAATTCCCACACCCGAGAAATACATCCATAATTCGACTATATATCCTCACTCTGCCTGCTAACATGAACCTAGAGGATTCTAAAATCTCATAATCGAGGCGACCTAGCCTATATGACTTATCTCAGAAGAATATCACATCACAAGAACAAAATTTTATCAAACGATCAAGGAACAGATGGAATCAAATTTCAAGACAGTTTATAAGGAGGAAAATGCGGAAATGAACAAAAGATTGGAACCTACAATCTGCTCTGCTACTGCCTGAGTGCCCTCAACTGTAATGGCGAAAGCTCGCCCCTGCTGGCCTCCTCTAGCCTGTTGTACTCTGTCCTGGCTTGCCTGTCTGGCTGCACGTGAAGCACAGTTCTTCATCTGGTGATCTGGAGCTCCATAGAATAAATAAACTCCCAACCTCAACCTATAAACCTCCCGGGTGTGCCCCATCTTCTTGCAGAAGGCACATTGGATGGCCTATCTCTGGCCCTGTCCCTGGTACTGCTGGGCACGTGCTGGTGCCTGCTGAAACTGTAACTGAGGCTGCTGCTGAAACTGTCTCTGCTGGAAATGAGGGCGCTTCGCCGGCCCCGCACTCGAGCTCGCTCTTAGAACATCGCTGTCCCTCTTCGGCTTGAGACCGAAGTCCTCCTCTGCGATCTGCGCCTCCATCAGAATCTGTTCGAATGTCGCATCGTGTCGCCCGGAGGTACGAGTGCGAACTGCATGGATAAGATCCCTTCAGAACTTGTGGGCCTTGTACCCCTCATCCTGGATCAGACCTGGTTCAAGCCTACTCAGGCGGAAGAACTCCGCTGCATACTCGTCTACCGACGAGTTCCCCTGCACCAAACCGACAAACTGTCCCTCCAAAGCTGTCAAGGCCACATCTTGGTAGAACTTCTCCTTAAAGAACCGCCTGAAGCTCTCCCAAGTCAAATCCCTCACCGACGTACGAGGATCCGTACGAAACCAAGTCAGCACTATATCAAAAAACTGGCTCGCTGCAGACGTCACCCAAAGCCCTTTCAGGACCTCTGCTAACTCCAGACTCCGCTGGACATCCTCCAACCAGTCATCCGCGTACAGGATACCCTCGGTACCCTTGAACTCTCTCGGTTTAATCTTCCTGAAATATAGGTGTGTGCCAGGCCTTCCCTGATCCTGTTGCTGAATTGGGGCAACCCTGAACTGTACCCGGTGCAACCCTCTCTACTGGTGCCATCGCCAGCTGATGGGAGTTCTCCATGCTCTGTCGTAACACCTCTGCCTGTGCGCTCTGGGTCTACAACATCTGCTGCAGAAATGCCATCATCCCCTGAGTATCAGTCAGTAGCGGAGGCGGGGGTGGAAGAGTATCAGGAATGACTATGGACGGTCCCGCTGCTAGAGGTGGAGGACCTCCTGGAACCATCGCTGCTGCCCCCGCCTGAAGGACTGGAACTGAGGTGGCAGCTCCCTCAACTGCAGCTCCCGTAGCCGGAGGCGGAAGACCTCCTCGAACTGCCGCTGATGCTCCCGCCTGAAGGGCAGGTACTGAGGCTGCTGCTCTCTCTACTGCTACTCCCGTAGCCGGAGGTGGAAGTCCTACTGGATCGAACCTCTTTGGAACTGTACTAGGCCCTGCTGCCTGAGAACGAGTCACTGTCATCCTGAAGACGAATTGAACCCAAGAGATCAATATGGCACAAGATAAGATATTATCAAGGGAGGACAATTGAATTCAAATGCAAGAAGAGTTGTCAGGGTAATCAAAAGATCAGAATTTTCCTAAAATGTGATTGAGTAACTCCTATCATATCCTAGATCCTATGTCCTAGTCGTAGGCTCGTAATTAGTACTCTAAGTCGAGCACCATTACGAGATCGTACTAATTGTGACACTGACCTGCATGGGCCACCACAAATACGTGTTACGACCCGCACCCTGAAGAGGGGCACGAGCACGTGGTTACGTCCAGCCTACGCCGCAAAATCAGCAGTAGAATGCTGTATAGGTCATCTATAAATACTACAACTAAATAGTATAAAGGTACCTGTACAGTATATACACTCCGAATGGAGGTGACATAGCAATACGGTCTCAATCACAAAGTAAAACTAAGGTAGATAGCACAGAAAGAAAATATGATGGATGAAAGCAGAAAATAGTTCAAGATCCACACAAGCCTAAAGCTATACACAATACCACAGAGTCACAGAAATATAATATAAACAACTACAGTCTGAAAGTACTAGCTAGCTCGCAGACCAGACAAACCTAACTAAGCTACACTACTCTGGGTGTGCAAAGTCTAGTAGCTCTACTATCAAGCCACGGTCCAGGTCTACTCCATCTAACCTGTCCCCATAATAGGTCAGATAATCTTCCTCAGAATCATCTGTAATATATTAACAGTATCCTGTCAGAAAAATGAGCAAGTACAAACACTAACAGCAGTTCCATATGAATTGACAAATTCTATAAGAGATAGTATAATAAAATATAAGACAAAATCAACAGGAAATATATATCAAGATGTGAGTACTGAATAGGACGACAATATATATATGTATATATAGGATGACTTGGAAACTATTCGGAAACCGAGTTACAACCCTTAAACCAAACAAGGACCGGGGTTGTAACCCTTCTCCCGAACAGAACTTAGCCTCCTACGATAATAAATATAAAAGGTGCCTTGAATTATTGGTACGTTATGTGATCGGCTTGGGAAAATATGTTCAAGTTTTCCATCTGACCGGCTATGAACAAGTGAAAAGTACAAGTGTGAAGAATAAGGCCGGTCACCATGGAAAGTTATGAACAAGTAGGGTAAGGCTTTACCCATCGTGAGGCGAGGGTATAGCTATGAATAATGTAACAAGTACAAGTGTGAAGAACAAGTAGGGATTTTGATCACACAACCACTAATAACTCCCCATCCCCCGAATAGTATAAAGGATCCGGACATAACACGTCATGACACAGGATTCAAAAGCAGGTGATCAGCCCACTCCCAAGTCCATGTCTATACAAGTACAAGTAACAAGTCGAGTCTTGTACCAATATACCAAGTAATCTGGAAACAACATCTCATGACAAGATTCGACATATACTAGTCCATGAACTATCGTGTCTGAAAATCAAGTAAGACATTACAACTGAATCGGATATAGCAGATATTAAGATAATAAAAACTATAAGTGAATGTACTCACCTGTGGTCCTGAGCTGATAAGGTGAACAGATGCTCAGAGTAATCACAGACCTAAATATGAGATGCCATGAGTCCAAACACGGTTTAATAATGAAAGAAAAGCTTATCTAGTCATAATATGCAAGTCTAAGTCAAAACTAGGTCAAACTAAGTCACACCAAGCTAAACTAGGTCATACTAGGTCATACTGAAATAAACTAGGTCACACTAGGACAACCAAGGTCAAACAAGATCACAGGAAGTCAATCCAAGTCAAACTAGGTCAATCTGTGTTAAGGGTTGACTTACAGTTGACTTTTGGTCAAAAAGTCAACTCTGGTCAACTCTGGTCAACACTGAGTCAACCTTGGGTCAACCTTAGGTCAAACTAGTCAAATGTTGACTTTCAGTCAACTGGTCAACTCTGGTTTGGTTTCGGTCAATTCTAGTCACTTATAGGCTAAGCTTGACTCTCGGTTGACTTTTGTTGACTTTTAGTCAAAATGGTCAACTGAAGTCAAAACTAGTCTAGGAGCCCTATTTCTGACCATTATCAAGCAGGGAAACCAAATTCTAACCATATCTTAAACCCTAAACTCACATACCTTAGCTAATGGCAATTACCTACATAACCCTTTATAAGGTATTCCTGATACCTTGCCCATTACAAAGGAAACCCCGCTAATACTCAAGATACTAGCCTAGGCTCCTTAGGATAGCTAGATACTATCCAATTTAGGGTTTACCTACCAAGAAATATAGGTTTCCTAGATATCTAGTCCATCTTAGGACACATGTTGGTTATCCTTACCTTACCTTTATATCATTCTCACATCTAACTAAACACCCACACACCAACACTCACTCACTAACCCACATATGGCACCACACTTAGGCTCTCCTATAGGCTTACACCTATAGACACATAGGTTCACACCTATAGACACATACCATACTCATATATAAACTCACACACACAAATATATATATAAACTCATATATATAAATACATATAGGATACATATATAGGCTGATTTGAGGGGCTGTCCTATAGGCTAATATGGGCCTGAACATGGACTGATTTGGGCTTGCTTAATGGCTGAATCTAAGGGCTAATATGGACTGATTCAATGGTCTAATAAGGGTTGATTCAATGGGCTAGTAAGGGGACTGGTTATAGGCCGGTTTGGGGTCCTATAAGCTGTCAAGTGGGGGCCTGATATGGGGTTGCTAAGGGTGCCTATGGCTGTCAATTTGGGCTGATATGGGGGCCTACAAATGGACTGATTTGGGACAGTCAAAGGGGCTGGAATGGGACAGCTATAGGGCTGGTTTGTAGACTAATCATAGGCTGAATTGGGGCTGGTTTAGGGACTGATTTGGGACTGTCAATGGGCTAATTAGTGGTTGTCAATATAGGGCGGTTATATGGTGTTAAGGACTGGTTTGAGACTGCTTATAGGCTGTCATTAGGGGGTTAATATGGACCTGATATGGCTGATACATGGGGTTGCTATGGACTACTAAGTAGCCCATCTATAGGCCAACTAAGGGGACTGATTCCCTCCCCCCCCTTCACTGCTATTTAATAGCAGTAACCTTACTGCTACTGCTGCTGTTTGATATGAAACAGTCCCCTGTGTGGGGACTGATACACCCTGCACTACACAGCAGTGCCCCCCCTACTTCACTCTCTAATTCTCACTCCCTCCTCTCATACTCTCCTATAATCTCTCACTCTCAATCCTCTCTAACTCTCCTCTCTAACTCTCTAACTCTCTAATACAAACACACACACACACAACTCCAAACCCATTCCACCATCACCCCATTCTCTCTATACAAACCCGAAATTTCTCATACCCATAACACATAAATGAGACACCAATATATATATATATATATATATATATATATATATATATATATATATATAATATATATATATATATATATATTAGATGAAACAGCATTTCATTAGAGAAGATGGGTGGCTCAAAACGAGCATTACAGAAGCCATGGTCCCCAACACACAAAATGGGTCTGGAATGCAAAGTAGGAAAAAAGAAAAGGGTTGAAAAGTCAAATACGAAATTACGAAAAATTTCGAAATTCAAACATTGGAGGGCACTCAGCCCAATGGCGCGGTGGGGCGCTGGGCCCTAGGGGGACCACGGAAAACGTGAGGGCGTGCTGCCCGAGAAGCACGTTGACCAAGGCCGAGCGCGTGGCCAGAGGAGGTGCACGGCCCGAGGAGACCTCGGCCATCTGTCCCCCCACGTGCAGCGCGCAGCCCGAGTGGGCGGTCCTTCGCCGGAGGGGAACGTAGGGGGCGGGGTTAGCCGAGAGGGAGGGGGGAACTCAAGGGTCGGGGTTAGCCGAGAGGCGGTAGTAGTGCTCCGGCGATCTGGCCGGCCCAGAGCGGAGAGGGGGGAAGGGAGCCGCCTACCGGACAGGAGGGAGAGAGAGCGGGCCGCCGGCAGGGAAATGAGGGGTCTCCCGCGCGAAAGGGGGGGGGCCTCGAGCCAGCGAGGGACGCCACGACGCCGGAGGCTACGACGCCGGGAGAACGCCGATCAACGGCCAGGAGGGGGGACGCGAGCATGAGCCTAAGCGATCGCCGGAGCCCGGAGGGAGGCTGGGAGGCGGCCAGGGGAGGGAGCGGCGGGGCCGGAGAGCCAACCGGCCACGAGAAGGGAGGGGGGGAGCGCTCCGCTAGGGGCCGCGGGGCCACGAGCGTCCAGAGGTCCGTCGCCGGCGGAGGCGAGGAGGGTGAGAGGGGCTGGGGGCAGGGGGGCTCCTTGACCGCCGGAGAACGGGGCGGGGGCGGGGGCCGGGGGGCCGCAGGGGGAGACGGCAGCGGGAGGGGGCCGCTTGAGCGCGGGACAGGCGGGCGTAGGAAGGGGAAGACCGGAGGAGGGGGCTCCCGAGGCATGGCCAGCAGCTACGGGGACGAGCGCCAGAGGGGCCGCGGGAGGCGGAGGGGGGGGAGGAGAGGGAGGAATGGGGAGGGGGAAGGGGGGACCCAAGAGGGATTGGAGCAGGCTGACGGCGGGGGGGGAGGCGGTGGCGCGAGGAGGACTCCGGAACGACGCCGGGGGCGTCTGCGGCGCCAGCCCGGCGGCCGAGCAGGGGTTGCGAACCACTGGGTGGGAACCACGGTGGCCAGGCCATCCACACGGCCAAGCCGCGAAGGGCTGGGGGGCCGCCGGCGACGCTCCTGAGCACGCCGGGGAAGGGACTCCTCGGGGCAGGAGCTCTCATTCCAATCTTATATATATATATATATATATATATATTATATATCTTATATATATTATATATATATATATATATATATATAATATATATATATATATGGAAACTCCGACGATATTTAATCAAGGCTCATATATATATATTATATATTTTATATATATAGATATATATATATATTCTATATATATATATATATATATATATATATATATAAGAATATAAAATATATATATATATATATATATATATATA
>JANAVB010035820.1:10733126-10867673 GCA_029216955.1 Iris pallida | reverse complement strand
TACATGTATCATTCCCGTCCTACATTTACCATTCTCCGTCCTAAGGTACTGTTTGGGAAGGATGGAAAATGGAAGGAAGAAAAAGTTGAGAGGAAAGTACTGAGAGGAAAATTTTAAATGATGGTGTTTGGAAAGGAGGAGAGAAAATGGGAGAGGAAAATTTGAGAGGAAAAATTTGGTGGGTCCCACCAAAAAATTTTCCTCCCAAAAGTGGAAGAAAAATGGAGAGAGATGAGAGAAATTTGAGTGAATTTACCCCACCACCCTCAAAAGTTAATATAAATCATCATTTGAGAATACCAAGGAGAAAATAGTAATTTACTCTCCTCATTTTCCTTTCCCTCAAATTTCTTCTCTCTCCCCACAAATGTTCCCAAACACAGTGTAAATGTACCATAAGCCGTCCTAAATGTACAATTCTCTGTCCAAAATGTGCCATTCTCCGTGTTAGAGGAACGGAGATGGCAACTAACAGCCAAACAGCCAAACTAATTCATCTTCACGAGCCTTTAAAACCAATTTATATAGATTCAAAATAAACCTAAACAGCCAAACTATTTAAAATTCACAACCCTACAGAACAATCCTAATTGTACCATTCTCCGTCTTATATGTACCATTCTCCGTCCTACATGTATCATTCTCCGTCCTACCTCCGTCCTAAATGTACCATTCTCCGTCCTCTAAGGACCATTCTCCGTCCTACATGTATCATTCTTCGTCCTACATTTACTATTCTCCGTCCTAAATGTACCATTCGCCGTCCTAAATGTACAATTCTCCGTCCTAGATGTACCATTCTCCGTGTTAGAGGAACGGAGAATGGCCATTAACAGTCCCAAAAATTGTTCCATACTAAGTTAAAAAGCATATTAGCACCCAAAAAATGTTAACAATAGAAAAATTCTACAGAACCCAAACACCAGACTCGAACCTAGGCCTTCCATGTAAAAGCCAAACAGCACAACCAACTAAGCCTGCAACTAATCCAGAAATCCGTCCTATATACACTTTTACAACCTTCACCCATTGCTGACATGTGGGCCATGGCCCACATGTCAGTAATGGATGAAGATTGTAAGAGTGTATATCTCCAACTTCCAATAAGGAATAGGAAGAGTCGGTTTGGAACGTGTATATATATACATAGGGGTCCCCATTCATCTGAGTAGGTTGCACATTTAACATGGCTCCAAAAAGATCATCTGGTTGGGAACCATTGCCAGAGTCTTCTTCCAGTCGTCGCCGAGCCTCTCCGCATGGAGCACCCTCTGCGCCGCCTCCGGCCCATGACTGGCTGGCAGAGGCTGCGGACTTCCTGACCTCCTGCGGGTTGTCACTGGAGGTCATCGCTCGACCTCTTCATCCGGCGCCCAACTTTGACCTGTTGCCGATCACTCCGGAGGAACGGGATTCTCTGGAGAAGAGGGAAGCGTTTCGCCGCCTGTGCCATAGGGCGGGTGTGCGCACCCTGCAGGACTTTGCGGAGATCCTCCGCGAGGCCAGTGAGGGCTAGACTTTTTTTTTTTTCATTTTTTACAGTTTTTTGTCCTCCTCTTGTATAGTTCTCCGGAGAATGTTTCGGCGACGAAGCTGGGATTTAATGAAATAGAATATTTTGTTAACTCAATTTGTTTTCGGCTACAATCAAACTTTTTCAACCTTCTGACAACTTACACCCATTTGCTAACTATAGCATTGCTCTTTATAATTAAAAAATCTTGTTACGTCAAATCCATATATCAGCGACGATATCCCCATCAATGACTTGTTACGTCATAGAATTGATTATGCTGCCAGCGTCAATCTTGCCGTCAAATCCATCTTAAATATGATTACAAAGTAAAATAGAGGACAACTTTGAGTGTTTCAATTTTACTCTTTTCGAGTACATAGTCTTCTTATTTTCAAAAATTTAATCAAATATTCGAAACATGGAAATATTGAGATTAAACTTCACATTCTTAAATATGTTGTCAAATTTTTTTAAATAAACATGTTTCCACCATATTTTTTCTGCCAAATTTTTCAATAATATATACGGAACACGTGGATATATACTAGTAATAATAGTAATAAATTTAATTTTGGAAAGTAGTTTTTAAAATTAGGGTCTCAAAATTCCAATACTTTATGTAGTGATTTCACATGGATATATACTAGTAATAATAGTAATAAATTTAATTTTGGAAAGTAGTTTTTTAAATTTAATAGTAATAAATTCGACCGTCTTATACTAGTAATAATAGTAATAAATTAATTTAAAACTCAAAACTATTCTAATTTTTTTCCACTTCCCAAGGTCACATAAGACGGTCGAATTTTCCCTCTACTTCTCTCAAACCCTCTTCCTTCTCCCAAACCCTCTCCCAAACACTCTTCTAATCAAAATGCCGCCGAAGAAACAACGACCGTCGCCGAAGGGGAAGAATCCACAAAGGGATGCGATACAGGCCCGAAGGGCAGAACTTGTAAGGACGGCGAAAACCAAGATTATGGTCGCTAGGGCAAAGGCCGAAAGGGCAGCGGCGGAAGTAGCGACGGTGGCAGCGGCGACGGCAGCAACGATGAAGGCGGAGGCGGCAGCCAAGCCACGTGCAAAAAAGGCTAAAAAAACTCATTGCTCGACAAAGACCGAAAAATCTATCTTCGATACAGAGTCGTCGGAAGACTCAACTTATGAAGATCGAAGGCGTACTCAAGCGAAGGCTAAGGTGGCAACAGATACAGAGTCATCAGCGTACTCTGTGGATTTTAAATCCTCATCATAAGAGAAAAATGAAGAGGAAGAGCAATCATCAAATAAGTCCCAGGTTGGAGAGGAGGTAAAAAAAATTTAAAGACTCAAAAACTAAGAAGATTTACATTAAATATTTCAAGAAAAAGGCTGTTATGCCTGAAAGATCAATTAAGATAGATGATATCGAAGACGAAGCTTTCCTGGATATATTGAAATTCTATCCATTGGAGAAACTGAACAAATCCTGTCTTGAAAAAATCTCCCAAACAATAGTAAGAGAATTTTACTCAAATCTTCCGGCTGAAATTAAAGAAAAGAAGAGGATCAACCACTGGTGTTTCTGAGAGGGAAACTGATTAGGGTAAATGCTGCTGTCATCAACGAATTTTATGGATTTGATCCAGTTCCTGAGTTTGATATGAAAGATATTGATAATGTTTCCATGACGGATGCAATTCATGAGATTACAGGTGTTTCGATGGGTACCAAGACCCCTCAAAATGTATACAAAGATCAATTATCAACTTTGTATAAATTGTTGCATGCCCACGTATCTCAAACACTCAACCCTACTGAACATGAGTTTTCCATCCATCCCGAGAGAGTAAAATTTCTTTATTATATAGGGAAGAAAAAAAGGATGGATATAGGTTCCTACATGTTCAGTAGAATGATGCATCTCGTGGGAAAACCAACTGCAAAGACAGCTCTCCCTTTCGGAGGATTTGTATGCTCGATGGCTAATAAACATTCTGTCCCAAGCTTAGCAGGGGATGTTTATATTAAAAACAAAGGCCCCATGAGAAAACTAACCTTCACTCGAATGTTTGGAAAACGGGCAGCAGCTGCAAGCAAACCATCAACATCTGGAAAATTATCAACTTATGGAATCAAAAATACTAAGGACAGGGTTGATGACCTACACAATTTTGTTGCTGCAAACTTTGAGAATGTCTTCAAAGAGATGAAGACTATATCCGACAACCAAAAATTGATTCTGGAAAAGATTAACCAGTTAGAGGTTGAATTTGCTGACCAAGAATAAGATTTTTCTTCCCTCGTGAAGAAGGTAAATGGGGCTAGCCCAAACTCTTATGTAAAAATACACACTGTGCACATTGACACTTTAATGCTAGCCATCACTTTGATACTTCTATTTATGTTTCTGGATGTCATTTCTACATATAAAGTGAGTCAATACCGACTATAATTTTTCTTAATCCGTCCCTCAAGGTGTAGGTGAAGGATATTTTGAGAAAGAAGTAGGAAAAAAAGAAAAAGAAACAAGAAGAAGAAGATGGAGACGGCTATGAAGATTCATCTTTTGAGTTTTGAATGTCTCTTATTTCAATTTGGATGTAATATTTGACTTGTAATATGGTTCTGAATATTTGTTGGTCATGGCGGACAAACTAAATTTTGTGTTTGAAATATTGTAAGACTAAACTTTTTGCTTGTACTAAGTGCATAGTTCGTAATTTGTTTTGAAAATGTAATATGGTCTTGAATTTAGAGTAGGTCTGATATTTATTTGGATTATTGTATTGTGAATTATGTAGTTTCTATGTTGAATTACTAACGTGGATTAGGCAGATTACTGTAACGTGGATTGGGCAGATTACTGTAACGTGAATTATGCAGTTTATTGGACTTGGAATGAAGTATACTTAATTTGATTATGATTTTTTGGTTGAAGCGTTTATTTGGTTGGCAGTTGGCCTTCATAGATGATATTGATATTTTGCTGTATTCCTTTGATTTGCAGATGCCCATCACAGATTTTATGAGTCCTGGGTGCATTGCTAGGGTTTACAGGTGGCCTCATTACGGATGCATTCCTGGGATCACTGAAACTTTATTTGATTGTAATGTGTTTTGCTTTCTGTAAAAAATTATTACATCGATGCCATCAGTATGAATTCGATGCCAGTGCCTCTTCATCTCTTGTTATTGCTGAAGCAAAATTGTAATCCTGCTTGTTCATCCCTTGTTTTTACGGAAACATAATTGTAATCCTGCCTGTTCATCCTTTGTTATTGCCATCAGTACATCGATTCCATCAGTATGAAGTCGATGCCAGTGTAATGCATAATGTAATGTAAGAAAAAAATTCTCTTTGATAGTAGGTTAATTATATTCAAACATTCGCAAGAAATTTTGTTCAGCCATACAGTGGAAGCCTGATAAAATGAAATTCGAATTATCTTGAAAATGATTTAATATTAAATGAATGTACTATGGTAAATGATATTAAAAATACTGTAAATATTTGGTGAAAAAAATATGAGATACTTGAACATTTCCAGTCCTAAATGTACCATACTTTGTTAAAAGCACAGAGAGTGTCCGTTCTCCGTTTTCAAATAACAGAGAATGGCTATTCTCCATGTTAAAGGAACGGAGAATGGCCATTCTCCTTGAGAATGGCCATTCTCCGTGTTAAAAGCAAAGAGAACGGCCATTCTCCGTCCATTCGCCGTGTGAAAAGCAAAGAGAATGGTCATTCTCCGTCCATTCGCCGTGTTAAAAGCAAAAAGAACGGCCATTCTCCGTCCATTCGCCGTGTGAAAAGCAAAGAGAATGGCCATTCTCCGTCTATTCACCGTGTTAAAAGCAAAGAGAATGGCCATCCTCCGTGTTAAAAGCAAAGAGAATGGCCATTCACCGTCCAAATAAAATATTCTCTTCGAAAAAATTATCATTAAAAAAGTAAAAAATATTTCGCCCGATCAATACAGATTTTTTTTTAAATAAGTGAGCAGATGATCCGCCTGACCTCAGAAGCAGGTTTCCTCAGTTCACCACCACCACCGTGACATGTAGCTTTATTAACAAAATATAAAATTATTAGATGAAAAATAAGATTTCTGACAATGGCATGGACAGTAAAATTAGAGCGGCGCCGCTGGTACTTCTTCTTGTTCGAGGAGGTTTTAACGACGTCCGACGCGAAACGGACCGATTCTTCTCGGTGCAGCTGGTACTCCTCGTTGTTCTAGGAGGGCTCGACGACGTTCGAAGCGATCCGGACCGATTCTTTTTTTCTTTTTCATCTCCGTTTCTCTTTCCACCACAACCACCAACACCACCACCACGACGGCCTGTAACCAAAAAAAAAATTACGAAATATTAAATTGGATGGACTTTTGAGAGAGTAAATATGAGTTAATTTAGGGTGTTCATTGAAAAAATTAAAGTGAAGAATGACCTGCTAAAGCAAGTTACCAACAGGTCAAAAGTCTAAATCAGCATTAAATGATGTTTCTACACTATTATTCAATCCGAACCATTGGATCAACATCCAACGGTCCAGATTTTGGATGTATCGATACATCCATTTCCAGCGGATGTATTGTAGAACGACCCTATATATATATATATATATATATATATATATATATATATATATATATATATATATATATATATATATATATATATATATTATATATATATATATTTATACTTGTTTGCATGTTTATATATAAATATATATAGTATTATATTTAAGGTTAATAATTCATGGATAATAATATACGCGACATAGATTTTTGACTTGGCTGGATGCATTTTAGCTATTATTTTTTTTAGCCTAGTTAGGGTGTTGCTAGTAACTAGTGTAGGCCACCCAAACCTAATCAAATCAACTCTGATTAAGCCCAAACTTGGTCCACAGTTGCACAAGATGTAGAAAACTCCAACCAAGCTTTTACTTGACCCACGTGGTGCACACACAAGTGTGTGAACAGCACTCAACATTAGCATATTTGTATTTTTGGATTAAAGTGGTGGCCACCACTTTTAGTTGTCAAAACCACCTCCCACTATCCCATTTGTCCTAAAACTTTGCCACAACCTTCCTCTCGCAACCCCCAACTGTTCTATGGTCATTTTAACCTCATTCCATTCATTAACTATCCCAAAAATCCAACACAAATTCGTTAGAGTGATTGTGTGAAACCCAGAGTTTTAGAATTATTTAATTATTGGGTTGTAGTGTAATTTTGTTTAATTATTATAGTTATTATTTATTTATTATTATTATTATTGTTAATACTATTATTTAAATTATTATTTAGTCGGATTTAGGAAAAACATTATTTTTGAAATTATCGTTGATTTTTGATTGCGGCCCTGCCCCGATCCCGAGTCCGGACTCCGAACCCGAGTTCGAACCCGTCTTCCATTTACTGAACCCATTTTCGTTCCAGTCCCAAATCTGTCTTTTAATTAAATATTAATTTTTAGCATTTCATGAATGATATTTTGTAATAAAAAAATAGTTTTTAACCCATTGGCCTGGTCACCCACGACCAGGCCAAGTACCTATTCTCCTGCTCCCCTATTTTCTCTACACCGCACAACACCATCCCCATTCTCTTTTTAGCAACTCATCCACTCCTCCACTCTCCCATACCAAACGTCCAACACCACCACTTCTCTCACGAAAACTCCAGCACCTATTTTCTTCAACCATTACTTCTCTCCTCTTCCCTCCAGCAAACTCACCCGAGCCCTAAGGCCGCTCCCGACCCCGCACCGGACGCGTCCAGCCCACCTCCCCGTGCGCCTCCCCTCTGGGCCGTGCCCGATGCCGACGCCCGCGAGTCCCCGGCCCCCTCTGTCGGACCCGTGCCCCTGCCCTAGCTCCGGCGCCCCGTCACCGGTGCCCGCCCGGCGACTTCACCCCCGGCCGCCCAGCTCCGGCCAACCGTCGACCCCGTGCACCCGCGACCTCGCGCCCACAGCGCTCCGGCGCGGTTTTCCCTCCGGCCGGACCTTTCCGTGGCTGTGCCCTAGCCGCTGTCCCTCCGGGCCGCTCCCCTCCGGCCTCCGCCAGACTTTCCCGCGAGCCCCGTGCCCCGCTGATCTGTCCAGCGCTGTCCGCGGGTTTCCCGACCTGCTGTCTGCATTTTCCGCTGTTTCGTCGCGCCGATTCCCCTGCTGTCCCCGTTTATTTTTCTATATCTTCATCTGAGAGATCTAGCCGCGCAACCCAAGGTATAATTCCTTTGTCCCGTTCCATTTCGGTAGTCGATGATAAAATTGGTCCCCGATTCCCTCCCGGGAATTCGGTTTTAGGTCGACGAAGTGACTTCAGATTTTTCGGAGACGTTTCTGTGATGTTCTGTGGTTATTTCGGATTTTTTCGAAATGTGTTTTCTGGATTTTTGGGTGCTGTGGTTTTCGATTTCATTTCGGGATTTTCGATTATATTTCGGGTTCCGATTAAGCTTCGGAAATTATTCTGTGAATTTAATTTTGTGTAAAAATATTTTTGAAAGTTAATTCTTGGGGTTTTTCCTGGTTTGGGATAATTGTTGGAATTGTTGGCGCATTTTCCCAGTTTTGGGTTGTCCCGAATATAGAGGAAATGCTGCCCAAATTTTTATAAAACTTTATAAAGAATTTCAAATCGGTTTTTAGAAATATTTATTAAAATGGATTTTTGGGCGACGACCATATCGGTCCGTGGGCCCTAGCAAAATGCAAACGAAACCGGTTTTACCCGGACGTTGAGGCATTAGCTAAATGTGACGATTGGACCAAGTCCGAGACAGCCATTCTAGCTAGTTGTCGTTTTAATTCGAGTTTCTTTTATTTGAATTTTTTTGTAGACTTGAATTCAGTATTTCCTTTCAGCACTTTCAACTACAGATGTATTCCATTTTGTTGATTAATAAAAGTTTTAAAATTCCCGAATATTTAGTTGTGACAAATGTATAGATGTTGTGATTACCTGCTAATGGAACAGCTTACTGCCACCGTCTCACAACGGTGCAGGCTGGACATGATCCGGTTCGACCCAATTATTTGGGATCGGGTCGTGACAGATTGCATTTTAGAATAGGACTGCTGGATAGTGCTAACTTCAATAGCGTTCCGCGCCACGAAAACAATAGGTACTGTAAACCCCTGTATTTTTTAAAAACTTTTATTTTACATAAAAAATCATATTTTATTTATTTTTAAGATTTTTCTATTTATTAATATAATTATTTCAATTTAGCCGTCATAGCGTTCAATGGTTACATTATGTACATTTATGACGAAATGTACATCATAACGTTAGAAATTTTATAAAAATATTTTTAGAAAGTTTCAGGATATATATACATATATATATATATATATATATATATATATATATATATATATATATATATATATATATATATATAATTTCTTGCGAGAAATTGAGAACTTGCGAGATGCACTTCTCCAAAAGGAACTGACCCCCTTGTGAATGAACGCAACCCCCCGTCGCTCCTTTTTGAAACCTATTTCTTCCATCCTCGACCATTCGACAGAGCCCAACCACCCCAGAGTCTTCACGACACTCCGGCGCCCCTGCCCGACCGCCGACGTCCACCACAACGCTGGCGATCGCCAGAAAAACGTACCCAAAACCCGTCCCACAACAGCAGCAACACACATCATGGTACCCCTGTTCTTTGCCCTCTTTCTCTCTATATAGTTGTCTGTTTCGTGAACCGTAAAAAGTTACGAAAACCCTACATGACCCTCAAGGACTCCCTTCAAATAGAATTAATTTAGATTTCCTAGAATCGCAAAATCGATCCAAAGTTGACGAAAAACCATATTTCAGAACTGTCAGAAATCAGTCAAACTACCCAACTTTGAACATTGTTTCCTTCCAATTCATGTACGATTTTTTAAATTATTTTGAAGGCATTTGTTGACAACATACATGGCATCATTACTCAGTTTTTACATTTAATAGTAGTTGATTATATTCTGTTTAAAATTATTTTCAAAATGTCAAAAAAAATCATGTTTCAAAAACTAAAATTTTAGAAAAATTTCTCGATACGACGCACGCCCCGACAAACCGGACGACGTGGTCGCAACCTATGAGCATCAAAAGATGCGTATGGACATTGTCGACATGTGGGATTCGACAGAACTCAATTTTGCCATGTGCGTGCGACAAAATCGAACCGTATCCATCGAAAGTCTCATGTATCGACATTTTACAAACTTTGTGTCCAATTTCAAACTGTTCATCGGACTGAGACAAAACTTGCACTTTTGGATTCAGAACTTTTTTCTGGTCCTACGAGCCAAGTTTGGTCTGATTCTGAGAAGGCTGACTAGAATGCTATTTTGGTAGGCCCGTAACCCGATCCAACGGGAGAATTTGTACATGGCCCTCCGAAATCCAACTTTGGATATACGGTTGGATTCATATCGTCAAACCGAACTCGTAAACATATAATTTGATAACTTTTAGAGACCTTAGTTCTGACACGCTGTTCGGTGCAAAGTGGGTCCAATAGCGGACACCGAATTGACTCAAAATTATAATTTTGCACCTGTGTCCAGAATTGGACTTTTGGATAGACAATCTTAGGCATTTCTTTTATGTCAGAAATGTTCGTGATGTTTGTTTCAGTATCCGGAGACGTTTGCGAGAGTTAACGTTTATAGCCTTGCTTTCTGACGATTTGAGTCACAAGACTTGTCGATTCTTCACACCACTCCAGGCAAGGTCATGATTTAATGTTCTTTATTACTGTTATTTATTTTAGTACATATTTTCTAACTAGTTCTATCATACTGTGTGTCCAAGTCATGTTTGGGTGCAAACCGCTATTTTTAGTCGTTTATTATTCTAGTTGTTTATTTAATTGTATTGACTAGTATAGTTGACCACCCCATTGATGTGAGATATTGGCATATCTCCTATGGCCTTGACACATGTATACCACGAGTTATGAGTCTCATGTAGGACACGGTCTGAGTATTCGGTTGGCCTCCGTTACGTATGAAACGTGCGACGGTTAGGATGTAACTGATGATAGTATATGCATGTTTAGTAGACTTATAGCAGTTATTAGATGATCATGTGTCATGGACATGACATAGATAGACATGGGGGTGGGAAGGGCAGTTCCTGAGTGTATGGGCCATGTTGCACTTTTTTTGTAACCTGAAAGCTCCACTGGAGACATGGTGTGAGATGACCCTCTCTGGTTTGCCACTGTCGTTCTGAGGATGTTATGCGCTGAGACCCCTGATTTTTATGTAAGAATTATGCCAGATCCCATTTATTAGCCAGAGTACCCATGCGTCAGAGGTTTTTTCTTAAACTATATTTCACTTAGAATGGTTAAGAGGACCCGCATGGTTTACTTACATTCAGTATATTGGCATGTTGTATATTTTTTATTGCGTCCCTATGAGGACCTCATGATTTCTCCAGGTATAGATGAATAATATTATCCTTAGGAGTATGGATTAGCTCTGGAGAAGGTTTATATGCTGGCGAGGAGATATATCCTACTGATCAGCCCTGATCATATCTTAGCATTGGAGACATTTATCATTTTGTGTAGATAGCTACCCTACTTTTACAGACTTACATTACAGTTGTTTGGTAGTGGATCTGTCTCCACCCGGCTATCTTCACATTGACTATTATTTTATTACTAGTGGATTTATTATCATATTTGTTGTGGATGAGATAGACTGCCTGAGATATTTATTGTTATATTCACATTTATAGCTTATGTATATATATCGAGATTATCCACACGTTGGATTATATTTTCGTATCTATACAGCTGGCATGAAATGTTCCTAGTCCTAATATAAGTTGGATTGGGCATTACAGGTACGATCCTCAAGCCCTTTACGAAAAATCTTTCTCTATCTCTTAGCTTTCATTTTTATATTTATGCATAATTTTTTGTGGAGTTTTGACCCTTCAAACCTCTGTCGTACGACGATGTGTCCAGAACAGTGTGCTGTCCACAAATTATGTGAAGAATTGGGTGTGCACACCAAACCATTTGGTAGAACTTCTCCAAACATTTTCCATCTCGTATCTCTTCTAATTACCTTCGATTTGATATATAATAGTCTATATAATCTGTCCATATTTTCCTCCGTACAGAGAATTTCGAAAGAGCTGTGCGGACTGAATTTTACGACGCACAAGCAGTCCACATTCCATACATAGGTAAGTACCTTTATTATTCGCCATATATTTTTATATGATATAGGTAATAACTAGATACAATATTTTTTCTAGGTCAAAACCATAAATAATAGTGTTTAAATGTTTGGATTCATGATAAAATGTTGCCCCAAAATATTTTTCCAAAATTATATTTTTCATCCACTTTGTGGTAATGTAACTTTTTGCGTAGACCATATTTTACGATTCTAGAAGTTTTTATGCAATTATGGATATTTTGTCTAAAAAAGTTATGTTGGAGTTATGTTCTCAATGTTTAGTTTGATTAGTACAAATTAGGCTCAAACTTGGCCTCGTAAACTCTGGATACAGAAACTGTGATTTTCTTTCAACTTTGAATATGTATAACTTTATGTCTAATAATTATTTTCCAGAGCCACTTGTTAGAATGTAAAGTATGATATTTTATCTATCAATCTTGTATTTAGGCCGTATACAGAATAATTAGTTTTACAAGTGTAAAATAAGACCAAACTAGGCATCATGAGCAATTTTTTGCACAGTTTTTCTGTACACTGAAATAATTCTAAAGTCAAAAATTATTTTTACCAACTTTTGACATGCGTTATTTTCTTTGTATACCATATTCTTATATTTAGTGCCATATATGTATTCTTGATTGATTTTTGAATTGTTTTATATAGGTTTCATGACTTAAACACTTATTTTGTGTTATGTAAAGTGAGGACAAAATGTGCTCCATAAACAGCATTTCAGCATTTAAGTCTGAAACTGTTTTTGGAGGTCACTTTGAGCTCAATTTTTTGAAAATCAAACCATTGGATTTCTGTGTGATTTTTCGTAGTAACCTATAGTTACATTTATATTAGATCCTGGAAACTAAGCCACAAATTATATTGTTTGTTTACTCAAAAATTGCTTCTAAAACTAAAGAAATTATAAATTTATGCACTCAAATTATTTCCAAGTCTGAAATCAACTTTTCTTGCCACTCTGTTTTTCGATTCTGAAAAATTCAACCGTTGGATTGGTTTGAAATTTTGTTCTACTGTTAGACAAAACTTTATTCTTCTGAATTCGTAAGTTTGAACCGTTCATTGTTATTTATGACCACTCGTTCACTAGCTTAAAAGTAGGATAAATTGAACTTCTGAAAACTTTTTTTCATGTAGAATATGAACTAGAAATTGTAGGAAAGTATACCCTCTATCCACACCAACTTGACAATAGTGTTATTTGGGTTAGATAGCATGATTGTATAGGTTAATTTTCATAGATTGATGATGTGCATTCATAACATAGGTCTTGGATATCAATATGGACTTGATTGTTACTTTCGGCTGAGGACCACGGGCGAGTACATCCTCTGATAGTTTTTTTTACTTGATAATTACTATGATACATGTACCTATTCTAACCACAAAATTAGTTTATAATGGATCATTAGTCATGAGATGTTACCTACATATTGGACGTTGTTCATCGTATTGATATTTAGACATTGTTCATTATGTTGATATTAGACATTGTATCATGTTTCATATATTATGACGTACATGGTTGGATCCATTGTACTTGTCAAGATGGAAAAAATTCTAGTTCAATATGTGATCATATCCTTAGACATTGTGATAGTGTAGACATTGTGAGAGTTAACCTTACAACTCACGTATGGTTAGCCAGATCATATTAGACATTGTGCAAGCTCCCAGACTGATCAATATCTAAACTAGTATTTCAAAACACTTAGATAGTTGTAGTTTATTTCCTATTTCAGTTCGTACCTGATGATATATGCCATTTTGTACCTATCTACTTATAGTTCATTACTTGTCATTGCCATATATCAACTTTACCCTCTTATCATGTATTACATTTACTATTACTGTTTTATAGTCTTTATCATATAATTGGAACTGCTGTTATAATTATACTCGTTCCAATCATGACTGGATAACATATTTTTAGAAAATTGTTTGAAGGACTGGTGTCCCACTTATTATGGACCTCAGGAGGGTGTAGCAGCAGAGTTGGCCCGTGTAGCTCAGCAGTAGCTTTGAGTGATTGCCGGAAGGTCTAGCCGGATTATCTAGTTATATTAGTTTCATTTATTAGTATTTTGGTGTCAAATATGTCTCCGGCAACTACTTGATAGATTGAGATGTTATATTGGTTTTAGACTTGAGGATTGTTATTTAGACTTGTTAGACTTCTTGGATTTCTCTTATATCATATCGTGCCTTATCTTTTTTAGCAATTGTGATTGAGTACTATATACTGCCATTTTGTTCTAGTTGAGATATTTACGTAGTTATGACTCAATATAGATAGACTACACAATGTTCTACCGCCGATATTGCGACATAGGCTGGACGTACCCACAACTCATGCCCAAATCTTCCGGGTACGGATCGTGACAATTACTTCCCTGGGCTCATTAACTACCCTTAAAAGTGTTTAATAATACACAATTTGCTCAAAAATTTCCTTTTTAACGTCCTTAAAAATGACGTTTTTGGACAATTGTTTCTATGCTCTTCGCATAATTTATGAAACTTCAATGCCCTTGATGTAATTTTACAAAGTTTCATTGCTTTATATGTAATTTTTTTGTTTTGATTGCGTGCACCTATCCTAACTACAAAATATTGTATTGTAAGTCAAGTTGGCCTTTTGTAAGTCAAGTTGGCCTTTGAGTTAGCCAGAGTGAGAGTCCCTCTTTGTAAGTCTGCTGCAATTATGAATAAAAAAGATATTATTCGCTTGCATCATTATTGTTATTGAATTTTCTACATTATAATTTTGATACTTCTATCGCATTATAGTCTATTTTATTATTGTACAAATTCGTGTCTTGACATAATAGCATCATACCAAGTGGCGACTTTACTATCTTTTGAAACCGGAACATGACATAATGGTATCAGACTGCTATGTTCAATTCCTTTAGCTCTCCCATGATCCGTTTCAATCCGATTATGACTTCTTGGTCGAAAATTCCTTGGCCTCCTTGATATTATTGATAAGATGAAAGTTTTATACAACAAGTCCATAAATATTATGTATCATGGTCGAAATTCCATTGTCACGTATCATGGTCCTACGTGTTTTGAGACTGAGGAGTAGGGCAGTGCACAATTAAGGCAAACCGATCAAATTGAACCAAACCGAACCGATATTTCGGTCGGATTGGTTCGACTAACAATTTTTGAAAACCGACCGGTTCAATTTGGTTCACGGTTTGTTATTCCAAAAATCTTTCAAAACCGAACCGAACCAAACCCTATGAGAACTGTTAAATAATTAGGGTTGGGACTGTTGGGTTGGACCGATTTGGTTCAGGTGAGCAACAACCACCAATGAATGAAAAGGGAAAATGAAAACTTTTCTTCTCAATTCTTATTCTCTGACGGATGGCTCTAGATTCAAGACTCCAGTCCTATTTTTTTCTAACCCTAAAGTCCTAAACCCCCCTCTCCCTTTCTCTATTTTTTTTCCTCCAACGGCTCCAGTCTCCTCTCCCTCTCCGACGGCTCTTTACTTGGTAAGTAATACAAGGTATGGATGTATACGACAGCATCTATAGATCTATAGATGTATACAAGAAGTAGAACTATAGATAAATCATAGTATATCCTTTTTTTTTCTTCATGTTAGGGTTTATTTTTTTTCATGTATATTATTTTCCTCACAAAATCAAATAATCATATATATTTTGGATATACTTTTTCCTATCTTTTTTCTTGATGTTAGGGTTAGGGTATTTTTTTCTTGTATGGGTTTCTTAAGGAGACATCTAGTTGAGGAATATTATTTGACTCAAATAATCATATATATTTAATATTTTGAGTTCCTATATCAGTAGAAAAATGTTTCTGAATATGAGAGTTCCTTCTTTCGTCGTTTGTTCAAACATCAATAAGTTAGACTCAAATAATCAAATTCAGAAGAAAAGTTACTTGGAAAAATCCACTTCTACTAAATTAGAACAAGTCAACAAACACCAAGTAATCAGTTTATTTTCCTATGAAGACAAAAAAAAAATCTATTGCTTATTTTCTACTATTAGTTTAGAAAAAACACCAAATAAATTATATTTATAACTAACATATTTACATACTAATATGGATTATGGAACATGGAAAGTTTGTTTTCTGATCAAGTCAAAGTTACTGGTCACTGTGGTCAACTGGTCATGGCTTCATCGTCATTATCTTTCTATGTAAGATAAACCTAACTCTGTTGTTTTTAATTTTCCTCTATTATATTCTCCTCTTTGTATTTGTTTTATTTGAAATTTTAAAAACTTTTATTTTGTCAGGCAACAAGCTTTAACTCATGTTTGCAATGCAAATGCAAGTAAAACTAATCCGATATCAAGTTCAAGTCTAATGGATGAGCCTCCAGGTATTGAATCTAATGAAGGTGAGGTTCCTCCAAGCTCAAATGATAATATTACATCTGCATCTTGTAGACTTGGTAATGGCAAGACTAAGAGGAAGCCCACAAGGCCTCCTGCAGCGGTTTGGCAAAGATTATACAAGTGACCAAAAAAATGGAGCTTCAAATTTGAATACTCACATTATCACGCCTCGGTTCCACAGAACCGATCGTCCTTGCTAAAGTGTGATACTGCACGAGCCTAGGTTGTGCTCGCGCAAGGCGGGTTCCATAATGGTAGATTACTGGCTAAGCGACAGCACTAAACAGAAGAAGAAAAAAATAGGGTTATAAGTGGGCCGTTTGGTTTGCTACTGCTGTAAGGACTGCTCGCCTTTTGATTTGACGGTTTGGCTTCGCTATCGCTCATATGGCCTTAAAAGGAGTCTTTCTACCATACCAGAATGCCTATGTTATAGTACGCGTCAAGCTTCGCCAGAAGCAAGCCTTATCCTCCTGACCCCTAGCTGCCTTAGATCGAGCAACCTCTGCTAAATGGAGTGGGTAAGACCGTGAACAAAGCAGAACAACAACCTATACTATAGGTGATAGGCCATACAAAGAGATGGTCTCATTGGTCTTGGCCGTTAGGCTTGAAAGCGGCAAAGGATCACTATGAGTCAGACTCAATAGAATTTTTTTAATCCTTTTTTCTGTCGTTAAGGTGGAGAAATGAACCAAGAATTCTCTTTCTTTATCATCAATTGAATCAGTCGTCGCACAGAAGTCCCACAGCAGAAGCATTGAATAATGAAAGAACACAAGTATTTAAGAAAAATTACAGTCTTTTATTAATATTGAATAATAGATTACAAGGGTGCGAAGCTAATATTACAAGTCGCTCAAGCTCACTTTCTCTCTGATTACAATCACTGACCTCTCTCTCAGAATATAAGTCACTCCGCTCTCTCTCTCTCATCATTCAATACAATATAACAAGCCAACGGATGTTTCAGAAGGCGATGTCCATACATTATGTCCCGTATGGCTAAAATCTTTAATGTGATAGCACGCCTCAAAACACCAAGAAACTCCAAGCCTCAGCGCCTCCAAACGAGCTCTACTTCGACGAGCAAGTACCTGTAACCTGTCCATAAAAACTGTTGGATGGTTAGTACACAGTCGTACTGGTTAGTGTGCTCCTCGCCACCCATACAAAACTAATACGTTCATTTAGTGAGTGCAACTATTCTTTTGATTATCTTTCTAATCTTGTCTTAAGATCAGTAATTAGGACACAGACTCCTGGCCTATTTTGTGTCTCTAGACTATCACCGAGCCTAGCCGAAACCCAGTGTTACACCTCCTTAACCAATCTTCGAAACCTAACTTTCATCAATGCCTCGATCCATATTCACATGTATCCATATTTAAGTATTTTGTATACCGAATTCATTATCTTTCAAATTTATTAATTTCGATTCGCTACAATCAATACACAATGGTTCTTTCGATCACTCTCGTATGACATCAACATAATCATCCTGAGTATCCAACCAAAGCAAATTTGACTTGTTTAACTAGAACCCGATCAATCAACTTTCAATTTCATTTCAAAGCCATCGATTGCACTACCATCAATATTTTCTTTAAAACACACGATTTCAAAATCCTCGATACCGTTTCTTTAGTCTTACTTGAATTCAATGCATCACTTAGTTGGATCGTGCACATATTTAAGACATCTTTGAAATATATACATTTCAGTCAAGCCTCGTGATAGAGAATCTGCCATTACCTCTCGAGTCGGTTTGTGCACATATTTAAGACGTCATCGAAATATATGCATTTCAGCCAAGCCTAGTTAGTGGTGTCTCCACATAATTCAATCATCTATCCACCAAGACCAATATCCAATTCTATAAATCCTCAAGATTTCTTAAAAATACTTCTAACTAGCTAACCCAACTCTATCATTTACCCAGGCAACTCTCACTAGGGTCGATCGAATAATTTCTATCTCTCTGCACATGGACATCTGCCTAACCGCTAGGCTACTTTACTAGGCTAAAGTTGTCACGCTCCGATTCCATAGAATCGATAGTCGTCCCTCGGGCGTGATGCCGTGCGAACCTAGGTTGCGATCGCACAAGGCATAGTCATAAGGTAATCCGAAACACGTCAACTAAGAGAGAGAGTAGACAAATTGAACAACACATTAAGACAGAAAAACTTTGTATTTTATTGATAATAGTCATCATTTACAGACTATTACATTCGTGCCGTGCGGGCTTTACAATAAGACTCGATTACAAAAGGTGTGCCGATGAGACAACCGTTCCATACATACATCCCTTAATATATAACAAAATTATTCCAGCCACCTGGATGGAAGGATGCCGAGACCTGTTCATTGGACTTGCGTAGAGTCTTCAAAAGTTCAGCGACGGAGTTTTCGACGTGCAGCCGAAGCTTCAAATGCACGAATGTCGCCTAGCTAGTTGGCACGTTCTTCCTGAATCTTGGCACCTGCAAAGAGCGAGGGTCAGCACGATCACATGTACTGGCGAGTGGCTAATTAAACCCAAGCTCTGTATTTGGTTCAAGCAGTTTTATAAAAAACATGTTAGCTACTTTTTGTGATCTTTCTAACCATCCTGATTGATTTGCATGTTAACATGTTTTGAGGCAAGCATTTATTCAAGTTTATCCCGTATCACGTTGTCATGCCCCAGTACCAAAATATTGAGGGTAATTAGGCCAGCTTCACTATATAAGATATACAAACGTCATACGGCGATCGTGGCTGTCAAAAGATAAGGGGTGCATGCTACAATCAAGTCTTCTATGGTCTCGCAGAGCATACAATCAAAATAAGAAGCAATAAATAATGATCATATAAGACAAAGCAGTAAGGCATCTCTGACGCTTCATCAAAATGAATCATGAGCCTAGCTATACAAAATAATAAGCTAGTACCGAGAGTCAATAGTACATAACCATAGTCAGCTGTATTCTGATTTAATTAGAATTATGTAAGGAACTAAATGTCCAAAACAGCCAACTAAACAGGTGTCGGTGGCTAAACGCCAAGTACACAATAGAAGATATCAGAGCAATGAAGAAGAAATCCACTCATGGTCCCTAGCGACCATGCTCCTGGCGTACGCCATTATTCGGGTAGAAGGCTGGATCCTCTGGTGCTGCTACGATATCTGGCCAAACAAAACTAGCAGGGTCAGGCCTCGAATAGCAAGTACCAAAAAGGAGCACATAATAAATAAGACAAAATGCAATGAGTAAATTAAGACCTGATTCAAGAGTTATAGGCTTATACCATATCGTCGAGACAATACGACACCCTTACAATCAAACAAGAACAAACGGTGCCAATATCGTACCGATATAAGATATATCCTATAACCATGGGCAGGGAAAGGACTTCTGATCGTAATTTCGGTCCATAGCCTATCACAGCACAATAGTCCAACCTAACAACTAAATAAGGACATAGGTTGGACCACGCACCACGATAGTCCATATTCTTCAGTTGTTAACAGAAGAAAACATATTACAAACAAGTCGGCTTACAAGCGGCCAATCAATCCTATGGCTTTCTATGATTTGTCTAGATTGTTCCAGTAATACAATATATAGGAATCCTCAGATCGTATCGCATCCAAGCAGGGCTAGCCAATCCATTATATATATATATACACGTAGCACTTTGATTATGCACCGATCTTCCGTAAGGCCACCGTGCTAAAACATATAACACATAGCACGTAGGAGTCGGATATAGTCATCCACTATAGGCAGATGAAACTGTATCCGTGGTGGCCAATCTGATACGTCAGGACAGGACCTGGGGTGGCTGGTAAAGTACGATCTCGAGATTCTGTTTCTCCCAATGCTTCTACCGATTTAAGTTGCTTAGATTAACCCTATCTTGATATTGGAATTACATGTCGTAGTCACATGGTCATCCTCCTATATGTCGTACCATATTATGTGTACCCTAAGTATGAATCCACATCGTCTCAAGGAGTCCCAAATCTAGATCCATGCTTAGTGTAACGCATCAAACAACAATCATCATACCACGACACTATTACTGACCCATTACCATAACTGTGCTGGAAGGTACACAAGTATTGACATATAACATGAATGATCACTTAGCACGCAGAGTCACACCTCAGTGCACTTATTAAATAGTACCGTAGTGCATACTAATATTGTATCTCAATACACAGTTAGAACATGTACCAGCACGTATACAAGTAATCAGGTCAGGAACAAGATCAAGTCAGGAAGTCACGTGGATCCCTCGTGACATAAAAGTCATATATTAATTTTGCTTAAAGTGAGACATGAAGATTCTTGAAGCCAAGACAAAGATCTACAACTTTCATGTTTTGAGTTTTCCAAGATTTCAGCTACAAAATAGCTCAAACAAGAAAAAACAGTAATTTAGAGTGATTGCGCATTGGCGCGGCGTACGATGCGCAAGTTGCGCTGCGTGCACGAGCAAAATCGCCTACGGCACATGTTGCACGCAAGCACGATGCACGGTGTACGACAGAAAATTGTGCGCTGCGCACGACACGCAAGTTGCGCTGCACGCGCGAGCAAAATCGTCCATGGCACACGTTGCGCACAAGCACGACGCACGTTGCACGGAAGAAAATCACACGCGGTGCGCAAATTTTGTTGCGCGCACGAGCAAAATTGCACACGGCGCACGTTGCACACAAGCACGACGCGCGGCAGCGGATACGCTGCACGCGGTACTATTCATCGTCCCGACAACACCAAAAGGTGTGGGGAAGCCATGAACACGAAAATGGCATAACTTCCTCATACAAAGTCGAAATTCGGCGGTTCGCCAAAATTGGGTAGAATTGAATTCCTTACAACATGAAACAAGTAATTTTCGAAAGTAAGGAAGTTTGATAGATCAAAACCACAAAAATCCATAGAACCCTACTTTTAGAAACTTAGATCTACACAAACTAGCCATTAAAATCAAAACTACAAGAACTAAACTTGTAGAGGATGATGAAAAGAACAATATAGACAAATCATATCGAAGGAAAAAAAATCAAGAAATGAAAAATACAAGAATCTCTCCATTTGGTGCAAGGTGCACTTGCCTAATTGTTGTTTGAGAAAAATAAATAAAAGAGTGAATGAGGAGAGAGAGAGAGGAAGAGAATATATATAGGGGTTGGGTTGACTCAAAGAAACCCTAATCTTAAGCATGCTCCTAACCATATGACTAATGACATGTTAAATGCTACATGATACAACTAATTAAATTATTTAAATAAAATCCTAACCAAAACACGGTTCAGATATCTTATCATCGAAGTAGTGAACCACGCCTACAACCAGACAAGGACAAGGGGTGGCATGCTAATCCGCGATGAGACATGTCATGGCCAGTTACAAATATATGATACATACAATCAAGATACAGGTGCCAGATACCATATACCAAAAAATAAAAATTTACGTATCGCGAATGGGGAGTGACACACGTGCATTGATTCAAGCCGTGAAAGGGTATGAAGGTCACTGGCAATGTCAAGCCATCATGGACTATAGCTGGGTTAGACGGCGACCCCTTCGCGATGGGTAGCGAGCCCTATGCGAAAGTTTTCGATTCACCCACGCTGATTTATGGGTGGCGCTTGCTACAACTCGTTCCTTCCGGGCCAAATCCGTTCCTTGACCTAGGCAACCGTTCGAAGAAACTACGCCTTATGCATAAGTTTTCCAATGACCGTTTTGCATATTCATGAAATATTCTATTTTTTACTAGAACCTTTAACTTTCTTTTTTGGTGTGAAACTGACCCTTTTTTGAACTTAGTCATTTATGCACATTAGCTGTATCGTTGCGATAAACGTTAATCGATTCATCCATTGGTTTGCATAGGCTAAGTAAATAGGCATAAGAAAGCAGGAATCAGTATTTCTTGTAAAGCGGTTCAAAAACAAGCATTTCGTGAAGAATCGTGCCATAATTTCGTTGATTCTATACTATGGCGATAAGCATTATTTTTTTGTTTCATATTTGATTCTGAAACAGAGGGTCGATGCGAAGAAGGTCAGCCACTCACCTTAGTCTTTGCTTCAGGCGAGTACTGGTTGGTTGCGCTTAAACATTGCCTACGCGATCACCTGTAATCGCATAAGCAACTGATTAGAACACTGTATTATTCAAAAAATTCGATACAAATGTGAAGTTCGAAAATACAAGCCATAAAAACCATCAAAAATATATATGAACACGCATTCACGAAAACCAAAGCTAAAGCAAGTACGACATGAAAAGCAGAGCAACGGGAGGCCTCTTCCGACTCAACCGCAGAGCCAATCCTTGAGGCGCAACCCGCTGAATATGGGACTTCATTTCGAAGAATCATTTCCATAACAAGAAAAGGATCTTAATTTAATCGTTCCCGTTCGACCGATTCAACCGATCCCGATCTATCGGTCCCGACTGAATCGGTAGCGACAGTATTCCTTTCTCGCGCACCCCATGGACAAAAATGGGCATGATGTAGGGACGGGGCACTACCCCATAACCAATTAATAAAAAGTTTCGTCTTCCAAACGTAAGAATAGAACCTACCTCTAAGAGAACAATGACGGAAATTTCTCCATCGTCTCTGATTCAAGTTCCCAGGTCGACTCCTCGACCGAATGATTGCTCCAGCGAAGGCAAACGAGTGGGATCGTTCGATTCCGTAGCAGTTTACCTTTACGTTCTAAGATTTGGACCGGTACTTCAACATATGATAAGTCAACCTTCAGCTCCAGCTGACCAAAATCTATCACGTGGCTTGGATCGTGCACGTAATTCCGTAGATGAGAGATGTGGAAGACATTATGCACACCCGCTAGCGTTGGCGGTAGGGCAATCTGATAGGTCACTGGGGCGACTCGCTTGAGTACTTCAAACGGCCCAACGAATCTCGGACTCAACTTTTCCTTTGCACCAAACCGAGTAACTCTACGCATAGGCGACACTTTAAGAAATACGTGATCGCCTTCTAGAAACTCGAGGGGTCGACGGTGGACATCTGCGTATCCTTTTTGTCGACTCTGCGCAGTCTTTAATCTTTTTTGAATAAGCTTGACCTTCTCCACGGTCTGTTCCACCCGCTCCGGGCCAAGAATTTTCCGTTCCTCGACTTCATCCCAGCAAATGGGTGATCTACACTTTCGACCGTACAAGGCTTCATACGGCGCCATTTGGATGCTTGACTGATAACTATTATTTTATATAAATTTGGCCAACGGTAGATGAACGTCCCAACACGACTTGAAGTCAATTGTGCAGAGCCGTAACATGTCTTCGAGGATCCGATTCACCCGTTCTGTTTGGTCGTCGGTGTCACGCCCCGACTCGGAATCACCCGAATCATCGTCATTGCAGGGGCGCGATGCCACACGAGCCTGGAGTTGCGCTCGTGCAAGGCAAGATGACAAGTTCTCAAATAGTTATATTTGAATCGATATTAACAATAAAAGAGTATATAAAACGATTTGTCTTTATTGATATTCGAACTGAGATTACAAAGGCTTTCGATAGCCCAACAATATATGCCAGATAGGCTACAACACTCAGGTTCTCTCTTGTCCACAAAGGATTTCACCGTTCCATACATCATGCCTTCTATATCTCAGCCGCATCAATCCTGTTGCAAGTACGAGTGTAGTGCCTCGTCCCTATATCTTACCCCGTTCTTGTCCACGGGGTGTGCGAGAAAGGAACACTGTCGCTATCAATTCGGTCGGGACCGATAGGTCGGAATCGGCCGAGTCGATCGAAACAGAAACAGTTGAATTAAGATCCATTCCATGTTACGGAATGGCTTCTTTGGAACCAAGTCCCATATTCAGCGGGTTGCGCCTCGGGGATTGGCTCTGCGGCTGAGTCGGAAGAGACCTTCCGTTGCTCTGGTTTTCATGTCGCACTTGAATTGGCTTTGGCTTTGGTTTTCGTGAATGTTTTCGATGGGTTTTTGTGACGCGTTTTCGAGCTTCGAATTCATATCGAATATCCTTGAATTATACAGTGTTCTAATCAGTTACTTATGCGATTACAGGTGATTGCGTAGGCGACGTCAGCGCAGCCAACCGGTCGCTCGCTTGAAGCAAGCCTAAGGCGAGGGGCTGACCTCCTTCGCCTCGTCCCTCTACTTCAAAACTCAATATGTGAAGTAAAATGAATGCTTGTCATAATAGTGTAGAATCAAAGAAATCGTAGCACGATTCTTCAAGAAACACTTGTTATCAACTGCTGGTATTGAAAATAGAAAACATGTTCCTTATGCAAATCCACTTAGCCTATGCAAAGCAATGAATGAATCGATTAACGTTTATCGCAACGATACGGCTAAGTAAGCAAAACGGTCATTGGACAACTTGTCGACAAGGTGTAGTTTCCTCGAACGGTTGCCTAGGCCAAGAGACCGATTCGGCCCGGGAGGAACGAGAATAGCAAGCGCCAACCCTTCATCGGCGTGAGTTATGCGGGCACTTTCTCACAGGGCTCGCTACCCGACGCAAAAGGGACGTCGTCTAACCAATGCTATAGTCCGCAATGGCTTGACATTGCCAGTAGCCTTCACACCCCTTTTCACTGCTTAACAAGTATACGAGACACGGGATGAATATGATAGTGGCTTAATGTTATACAGTTAGAATGCTTGCCTCAAAACATGTTAACATGCAAATCGAGCAGGATGGTTAGAAAGATTATTGAAATAGCTAGCTAACATGTTTACGAAACTTCTTGAATCAAATACAGAGCTTAGATTTAATTAGCCATTCGCCAGTACATGTGTTTTGTGCTGATCCTCGCTCTTTGCAGGTCCCGCGAACCAGGAAGGACGTGCCAACTAGCTCGGCGACGTTCGTGACTTTTGAAGCTTCGGCCGTGCGTCGAAGACTTTCTCTATGACTCCCCTTTTAAAGGCTCTCGACAGTCCAAGGAAGATGACTCAGCGTCCCTCCCATCCAGGTCACTGGAATACTTTATTGTATATTGAGGGCTGTGTGCAATGTATGGAATGGCTATCTCATCGACACTCTTTTGTAATCGAGTCATGTTGTAGCCCGTGCGACAATGAGTCTTGTATCGGAGTCTGTAAAAGATGTTCATTATTAATGAAGATCTAGTTTCTTTTACTTATTGTGTGAATCAATTTGTTTGCGTACTCTCTTAGATCTCGTGTCTCGGATTACCTTATGACTATGCCTTGTGCGATCGCAAATTAGGTTCGCACGGCATCACGCCCGGGGGACGACTATCGATTCGACGGAATCGGAGCATGACATAATGGTATCAGAGCACGGCTTTACGTCCTTGGCCTCCAGTGTCGAGTTTTTAGTCTCAAACTGTTGACCTCGTGTCAATGAGAAGAGTTGTTCCATACGCTGAACCCAGGATATTTTCTAAAACTAACGAGAGTTGTCTTCCCTTTTTCCCTGCAGTTGCGGAAGCTCAGGCGGAAGACGAGACGAGCGCTTCTAGCAGCTCGAGTGCTTCTAGACCCAAGCATTCCGTCAACCCAACGAAAATGACGCCTGCTGTAGCCGGGCCTTCCGGCGACCCGATGCAACGTATGCTGCAGATGCTTGAAATGCAGCAACGTCAAAACGAGCTCCATCGTCAGCAAGCGGAGGCTCGTCAGATCCAATTTGAGAATCGGTTCGAGGCTCAATTCAACTTGCAGCAGTAGCAGCTAAATACCCTCCAGCAGATCGTACAGTCGGTCGTAGGCAACAACAACAATTCAACGATGATGTCTACCGTGACCCAGCCTGCGGTTCGATCCAACGAAGACGAACCAGAGGCGCCCGTGCTCTCACCCGCGGCACCGAGAAGTTCCAACTTCGACGTATCAAAATTCACAAAAAGTTGTCGTACTTCCTTCAACGGCACAGAAGATCCCTCCGTGGCGAGACTGGTTGGAGGAGCTGGAAGACAAGTTCGAGCTTCTGGGTGTCGAGGACTCGAAGAAAGTCGCGTGTGCTCAACTTCTACTTCGAATGAACACGCACGATTGGTGGGCTGTGCAGAAGCGGGCTATTCGACGTAAAGACGAGACGGCGGCGATTTCATGGACAACATTCAGAAATACGTTCGAGACTGAATATCTTTCTGTAGCCGTGCAACAGGAAAAAGAAAACGAGTTTATG
Organism: Iris pallida; assembly: GCA_029216955.1. NCBI lineage: Eukaryota > Viridiplantae > Streptophyta > Magnoliopsida > Asparagales > Iridaceae > Iris > Iris pallida. The sequence goes on along the minus strand of JANAVB010035820.1, from coordinate 10,841,368 downwards.
CAGTTGACGCAAGGGAATATGACTGTATGACAATATGCGGCTGAATTCAACAAACTGGCCAAGTTTGCTGGAGACTATCTACCTACTACTGCAAGTCAAGCTAAACGATTCATAGTGGGCCTGCGTTCCACTATCCGTGCTCATGTCTCGGTGCCTGAATACAAAACCATGGGCGAGGCACTCAACCATGCCCTCCGTCTAGAGTCCGAGTATCCTCCTACAACTACCGACACTGTTCACTTTAATAACAAACGTCATAGTAATATGGGAGGAAACAACGCACACAAGCATCAAAACCGCAGCAACGGGTGCGGCAAACAGACGAAGGATCCAGTAGTCTGTGAGTTCTACCACAAGGAGGGGCATATGGCCGTCGAGTGCCGATTTAAGAACGGGGCATGTTTCATTTGCGGCAACAAAAATCACGTCATAAAGAACTAGCCGGAAGCTAGGCCGAACCAACGCCTCCAACAACACCATCAGAACCGAGGCCAAGCACCTCGAGCTCCATCAACCGCACAACCGAATGGCCAGGACCGTCGCCCCAATGCTCAGGGCCGCGTCTACGCCATGACTCGCGATGAAGCATTCGCATCCGATACAGTCGTGACAGGTATACTGTAATTCAATAATAAACCTGCTCGTGTATTGTTTGATTCAGGTGCCACGCATAGTTTTATATCGACGGACTTTGCCGTCGAGCACAAATTCTCTTTGACACCACTGGGCCTCGTTCTCTCTGTTAACGTACCGTCGGGCATGCCACTACTTGCAAACTTAGTCTGCAGAGACAGAATCATCTGTATAGGTGGTCAAAAAGTCAGTCTCGATACGATAGTTCTAAATATTAAGGACTACGATATCATTCTGGTGATGGATTGGCTCAGTCCGTGCAACGCAACCATAGACTGCGCTGAAAAGAGGGTCACATTTTGCATACCTAGAGTGCCTGAATTCTGCTACTCGTGTGGTGAGGCGTCGTCGACCTGCATGGTGATCTCCGTAATATCTGTTCGACGGATGCTGCATTCCGGGTGCGAAGGCTATCTAGCTTCCGTTCGAGACATGCGACATGATGGTACAAACGCGGGTCAGACCAACGTTGTGGCAGAATTCCCCGATGTGTTTTCGGACGAGCTGTCTGGCATGCCGCCCGATCGAGAGATTGAGTTCACTATCGATACATTCTCCGACACTCGACCGATCTCGAAAGCCCCGTACAGAATGGCCCCTGCAGAGCTAAAAGAACTCAAGGTGCAGTTACAAGAGTTGCTCGACAAGGGATTCATTTGACCCAGCGTCTCACCCTGGGGCACGTCTAAGCTATTTGTCAAGAAGAAGGATGGCTCTATGCGTCTTTGTATCGACTACCGCGAGCTGAATAAAGCCACCATCCGGAATAAATACCTCCTGCCCCGCATAGACGATCTGTTTGATCAGCTTCAAGGAGCCACGGTGTTCTCGAAAATTGATCTGCATTCGGGTTACCATCAACTCAAGATCAAGCCAGACGATGTGCCGAAGTCTGCCTTCCGCACTCGATAAGGCCATTACGAGTTCCTGGTAATGCCGTTCGGCCTAACGAATGCCCCTGCTGCTTTCATGGATCTGATGAATCTGGTGTTCTGACCATTCTTCGACAAGTTCGTAGTAGTCTTCATCGACGACATACTCGTCTACTCAAAGAATAAGCAGCAACACACTGAGCATCTATGGACCGTACTTTAGACCCTTCGAGAAAATTAGTTGTACGCGAAGCGAAGCAAGTACGAATTTTGGCTGAGTAGCGTCTCATTCCTCGGACACATCATTTCAGCTGAAGGCATTGCGGTCGACCCCAAAAAAGTTGAAGCCGTTGTCAATTGGAAGCGGCCAACGTCCGTCAGTGAGATTTGAAGTTTCCTTGGCTTAGCGGGATACTATAGACGCTTCGTGAAAGACTTCGCGAAGATCGCATCGCCTCTGACTCGCCTCACCCAGAAAGGAGTCTCATGTGACTGGTCAGACGACTGCGAAGCTTCATTCCAAGAATTAAAGCAATGGCTCGTCTCCGCCCCGATACTCGTACTTCCAGAAGGGACTAAGGGTTTCCAGATATTCAGCGACGTGTCCGGTCAGGGCTTGGGGTGTGTGCTGATGCAGCGGAACAAGGTGATATCTTTTGCTTCCCGACAGCTAAAGCCATAAGAGAAGAATTATCCCACGCACGACCTAGAGTTAGCGGCGATTGTATATTAGCGACGTTTACCGACATTCTAATATGACGTCGCTAAATTGAAAATATAGGTCAGGTTCGAGTTTTCATTCCCTCCATTATTTTTGCCCCCAAATTTCTTTCATCCTTTTCCCTCCCGACCCCGATCCAGCGACCCCCACCCCCTCGGCCCCCGACCGACCGCCCTCGGTGACCCCCACCGACCTCGACGACCCCCACCCCCCTTGGCGACCCCTCTTCTCTCTACAACCCAAACCAGTCCCTCTCCACTCCCCAACCCTCCCCCTTCCCCCCATCAGCTCCCCGACCCCCTCCTTCGGTGACCGCCGCTCCCTGACCCCCTCCTCCGGAGACCGTCGACCCCCTCCTCTCCCTCGCCATCGCCGCGCCCGATCCCTCGTTTGAGCGTTCCTCCCGTTCGCCAGAGCCAGCTCCAGCCACCTCCACCGCCGCTCCCCCTCGCCGTCGTCGCTCCCCCTCGCCGTCGCCCCTCTCCTCCTGCCACGGTTGATCAGGTAAACCCTAACCCTAACCGGCTCGTATACACACGGATACGACACTTTGACACATGACACAACACTTTGGCACACACACACTTTGACACATGACACAACACTGACGCGCACACACTATGACACCTATATGCTCAAATTTTGGCTAAATTAGGGTATTCTAGATATAAGATTAATAATATGCTAAATTACTACCCAAACTTTATTCTCATATTGATACATAATATTCACAAATACCCTAGTTACAGATATTACCATTGGTGTTATTGGACTCCTAGCTTATGTAAAACCCCTAAATTTTTTTACTATATTTTTATATTAAATTTAGTACTGATTTAAAAATTTTTATTGTATTGTACGTCGCGTAGTAGTATTGTACGTCGTGCACAAAATTTTATTTTCTTGCTCGTCGAGTGCGAATATGTGTGAGCGTACATATTTTAGAAAAACATTTTTCTCTATGTTATTATACGCTTTCAAAATATTATGTATAATTATTATTATTGCTATAAAAAGCCTTTTATTTTTAGCAGTTATTAATCATAAATAAATTTTATTGTATACTAGGAAAAGCATGCATTATTCGTGCATACATATATTTCGAAATTATTTATTAGTCTATTTTAAATAAAAAATGTAATTTTCGAGATATATTAATATAAGTATTTTATTATTCAAAAAGACATTTAAAAATATTTATTATTTTCGAAATTATTATTAATGGTATTTTGAAAAATATATTTGGAAGTTATTGTGGCCATTTAAATCTTGATTTGATTTTTGGATTTATTTAAATAATTTAATATTTGAAGTTTGATTTATCCCATTTGATTTTGAGCTAAAAATTTAATTAGATTTAAATTGGATTTGTATTTGGATTTGGGTTTAAATTGATTTAAATTAAATTACGAATATTCTATTTTTGGTTTTAAACTATTCCTAATTTTTATCCAATTGGAAATTTCCACATCCTATAAATAGGTAGGTACTCCTCCAACTTTTATTAATTTCTCCACAATTCATATCCACAAATATTTCTACCATCTACAAAACGTGCCGTGCATCGTATCCGTGTCCGTGTCCCGTCCCCGTTCTTATTCCAATATATTTACATATACATTTATGTTCCCGTGTCGGACACACCCCGACACCAAATCCTAAACCTAAACCAAGATCTGTCCCGGCCACACCCGTCGGCGACGTATCAGCCCCAACACCATCATCCCCTCCAGCACCACCAGCCAACCTTAACCCAAACCCTAAACCTAGCTCGACTACCCCAACACCACCCTGTCCACCCAACCATCACCGCCTTGGCCTCCACCCTTGGAACACCCGTCGCCACCACGGCGATGTCCCCATCACCACCAGCCACCCGACTCTTGTCCTCCCCAAATCCAATCTGACAATCATCACCAACAAAACTTCACCGTAGCCCGGCCAAACCTCGGCCACCACGACTAACACCGCCATCCCCACCGTCAATCACCAAACCCAGAAATAAATAAATAAATAAAACACACGCACACAGACCCTCACCTCGCCGTGGCCGAAGCCTCGACCACAGGCCAGATCCCGCAAGCCCGACCAGCCCGCCTCCATCTTTGTCAGCCCTCGGCTCCCCAGATCAGCCCCCATGCCCTGCCGCCGGCGTGCGGAGTCCCTGGCCGCACAGCCACCGTGCGAGCCACCCGAACCATCATCTCCCTCCGCACACGCATCCCCCAACCATTTCGAACCAACCTCGCCGCGAGCCCGCCGGTCATCCGAGTCCGTCGCCGCCCGTCCAGCGCGCCGCACAACCGAAACCCACCACCAGCACCCTCCGATTTGTGCCGCCTCCGGCTTGTCGCCGCCGGCGACTTTGACTCCCGACGACCCTGATCTTCCTCCTACGCTCTCCCCCACTTTCCTCCGCCGTGACCAGAGTCCCGACCGCCGCATCCACTTTCTCTCTCCCTCCGTCTCGCCTTGGCCGAGCCCCCGACAACCCTATCCTCCCTGAACCCCGACCGAAACCCTCGCCTCTGGCCGTCGACCGCCAACCCTCCATTCCTCTCTCTCCTCCGTGAAACCCTTCTCCTCCGCCTAGCTCCGCCGCTGCGTTCTCCTCGAAACCCCCTCTGCCGCCTCGCCTCCGCCCCATCCTCCTTCCTTCCGCCGCCCCAGATTCCCTTTTCCAGCCGCCGACCGACCCCGACTCCACTCTCTTCCCCTTTCTGTTCTTTTTATTTTTTATTATTATTTTATTTTTCCTTTCTTTCATCTCTCTCCGAGAGAGAGCACAGCAGTACTCTACTACTATTATTATTATTATTAATATTATTATTATTATTATTATTATTATTTATTAGGTTTTTGTTTAGTGTTACTTATTATTATTATTAGTTTATTATTATTATTATTATTAATTATTATTATAATTATTACTATTATTATTATTATATTTTTGTTATAAAAAAATAGAAGATGTTTATAGTACATTCTTATTATTTTGTACAGTAAAAATATTTTATATATTTTCTAATTCGTTATTTTTATTCTCTAAGCATGTATATGGGTGTATGTACCAATAAGTACATATACCATGATTTAGTATTTAATGATTATTAGAAACGTTGATATTATTTTTTAATTACTAGATATTATTATTTGAAATTTATTACTACTTTGAGCCTAAAAAAAAGTGATCAATTGTTTTTGAAAATATTTTGGGCTTGATAAATTTTATTGTTTACGTATTTTACCTGTACTTTTGAGATTATAGATACTAATGGGCTTGGCCCTACATGTATGGATTTCGAAACCTTGAAGATACTAATATATTATTTTTATATTTATTTATTTTCTTATCATATTTTCTAGGTTTCAAAAGTATCTATCTAAAAATATTTTAACCACAAGCATATATTTTACATGCATTATAAAATATTTTCTATATTTATTTATACTAATTCCTTCGACTATCCTCCTGTCCGTAACTTAATCCCATATTCCTATTCCCTCGCCAGTTCGAGACTAACTTATGTCGACCCTAACTAATTTGACCCTTCTGGACCCAATGGAACTGTCCGTGCCACCACCCGAGATCACCTCATATAGTTGTTATACCGAAGTCGCAGTTCGTGCCACCTTGAGCATTGCAGTACACCAGGCGCTCTACCAGGCAAGACACCTTGCCATTTGCTGTTTACTTATTTTAGCTCATATTTCATGCATTAGTTATTTTCTTTATGCAAAATAAACTGTGATACATGGCATAACCTGTTAGAACTTACTGTTCATTTATATTTTCTGCTATGTATTATTTTTTTTCTTACACATTAAACCTAGATTTAAGGGACCACCTTGTGTGTTGCATTCATTAGCCATGACACGTTGTAACACGAAGTTGTGTGTCGCATGTAGAACACGGACATGCGTGATTGGCTGGCCACCAGTACGTACAAGCCGTACGATAGGAATAACCGCTAATAGAGGTTGCATGCTAGTTTGACTTAGCAGTTATAGAGGTTTTCATTTGTGGATACAATATAGTAGGCATTGGACGGGGAGGACAATTCCTTAGCGTATGGGCTTCGTTGCACTTTTTCTTGTGACCCGGACTCTCCGCTGGAGATACGGGGTTGATGACCCATGATTACTGACGGCCACTGACGATTCTGCGGAATGTTATGCTCTTACTGATGGGGCCTCTGGTGCCCAAGGAGGGACTACGTCGATCCTATTTAGCTAGGGCCCATGTGCAGGAAGGATTGTTCTTAACTATATATCACTTAGAACGGTAGGCTACCTTTATCCGTTAGGTACGAGTACTTTTTGTTTGGGTACTTGTATCTGACCGTTGCTTGGAACAATAACTTGTCGCGGATTAGTTTGTCACATCTTGTCCTTGTTTGGTTGTAGGTGTGACTTACTACTTCGATGAGAAGGTATTGAACCTTGTTGGGGTCCGGATACCATATTGGATTCATAGCATGGAAAGATACGTCGCCGTGAATTAGTTTACCATCTCCTGTCCTTGTTTGGTTGGGGGGATGGTACGCTCGTTCAGTAGGTGCTTATTGGACCATGTTATAATTCGATTGACTTATTTATTTGAGCAATGATTATTCAGTTTATATGGCATGATATTATGTGTCTTTTTACGTCCCTCTGAGGACCTGGTTATCTCTCCAGGTGTGTGCTATTGTCTTTCGCAGGTGCTCTATCCTTGGCCGTGATCGTCACTACTTCTTCGAGGATGATTGCACTTAGATCGTCTTCGCTTCGTTCGCCAAAATTATTTCTTTTCTCATGTATTTTTCCTTATTTTGTTGGTAGTGGATTTGTCTCCGCCCAATATATTGTATCAAGATGATTCATTCTCATTATATGATATCTTTTATTCATTTATTCTGTGTGGATGAGATAGTTATGGTTCTACTGTATTTTACAGCTTATGTATTCATACGAGGATTCTATATATTGGAGTGTACTTCGTATGAATACACCTGGCATGTCTACGTTCCTAGTCCTACGTATTTTGGGACTAGGGCGTTACATGTTTTTGTGGTGGCCCATGCTGGTCAAGATAAATTGTTTGGTTACTTTACCGTACCAAGCAAGCCTGCGAATAGGATTAGAAGTCTAGGATCTCATCCACATGTTTGACCTCTTCCTTCGATTTCCTATTTGAATTACCGTTTGACTCATCAATTACATCTTGCTTGCTTCCTTCCATCACTATTCTTATCTCCCCTTCGTGCTTGCTAGAGATTGACCCTACTAGTCAGTTGTCCCAAAACGCCATTAGTTTAATTATTTAAGTTGGGTAGAATACCTTATGAACTAGTAACCCCTTTGACCTAGTGACCTATATTAGCAAGCTTATTTAGATCCTAGAATCTAGAGGACCTAACCCATTAGCCAACCAAGGACTTGGACAAGAAGACTATAGGACGACTGTATGACTTAGAATCATTCTGCCTTCTTTTAATCATTATCTCTCGTGCCTATGTATTTACCATTTTGACTAATGATGCTAATGTAGCCTAGTTTTTGCAAGCTTATTCCTTAACGAGCTTGTTCAAGACATATGTTAATTGGGTCGCTCCCGCTAACATATTGTCTACTCAGAACCGGTGCATGATGGTCTGATCAACCTAGTGTACTTTTGGTTCACTTTTATCTATCGTTCTACGTGGATGGGGACATAGCTAAACTTGTCCTCTAGAGTCCCATCCGCGATTGCCTTGACAACTCCTTTTGAATTATTCGGTCGCCTTTGAACCACGTATTCGTATTCGATAACGCCCCTTTCGAACTCTATATTGCGTTCACCTTCACCTATTTTAGAAGGACGAAAGCATTGTACTAAAACTTCCTCTAACTGTCCTATCACCATGACCATTACCACCCAATGTAACCATATCTTTGTCTCGAACTACTCGAACTTTCCCTCGACCCTAAAATTACAATCTTGACTTTCTAATCTACTTGAATTTAAGAGTGATTACAATCGTCTCTTAATCATATCCTCAACCTAGACTACGACCATATAAACTTCGAACCCTTCTATCTACCGTTGTGTCTTCTCACCCCCCTACGAATTCTTAATTTCGAGGACGAAATTCTTTTAAGTTGGGTAGGATGTAAACCCCTAAGTTTTCTACTATATTTTTATATTAAATTTAGTACTGATTTAAATTTTTTTATTGTATTGTACGTCGTGTAGTCGTATTTTACGTCGCGCACGAAATTTTATTTTCTTGCTCGTCGAGTGCGAATATGTGCGAGCGTACATATTTTGAAAATATTTTTCTCTATGTTATTATACGCTTTCAAAATATTATGTATAATTATTATTATTGCTATAAAATGCCTTTTATTTTTAGCAGTTATTAATCATAAATAATATTTTATTGTACACTAGGAAAAGCATGCATAATTCGTGCATACATATATTTCGTAATTATTTATTAGTCTATTTTAAATAAAAAATATAATTTTTGAGATTTATTAATATAAATATTTTACGATTCAAAAATATATTTCAAAATATTTATTATTTTTGAAATTATTATTAATGGTATTTTGAAAAATATATTTGGAAGTTATTGTGGCCATTTAAATCTTGATTTGATTTTTGGATTTATTTAAATAGTTTAATATTTGAAGTTTGATTTATCCTATTTGATTTTGAGCTAAAAATTTAATTAGATTTAAATTGGATTTGTATTTGGATTTGGATTTAAATTGATTTAAATTAAATTGTGAATATTCTATTTTTGGTTTTAAACTATTCCTAATTCTTATCCAATTGGAAATTCCCACATCCTATAAATAGGTAGGTACTCCTCCAACTTTTATTAATTTCTCCACAATTCACATCCACAAATATTTCTACCATCTACAAAATGTGCCGTGCATCGTGTCCGTATCCGTGTCCCCTCCCCGTTCTTATTCTAATATATTTACATATACATTTATGTTCCCGTGTCGGATACACCCCGACACCAAATCCTAAACCTAAACCAAGCTCTGTCCCGGCCACACCCGTCGGCGACGTATCAGCCCCAACACCATCATCCCCTCCAGCACCACCTGCCAACCTTAACCCAAACCCTAAACCTAGCTCGACTACCCCAACACCACCCTGTCCACCCAACCATCACCGCCTTGGCCTCCACCCTTGGAACACCCGTCGCCACCACGGCGATGTCCCCATCACCACCAGCCACCCGACTCTTGTCCTCCCCAAATCCAACCCGACAATCATCAACACCAAAACTTCACCGCAGCCCGGCCAAACCTCGGCCACCACGACTAACACCGCCATCACCACCGTCAATCACCAAACCCCAGAAATAAATAAATAAATAAAACACACGCACACAGACCCTCACCTCGCCGTGGCCGAAGCCTCGACCACCGGCCGGATCCCGCAAGCCCGACCAGCCTGCCTCCATCTTCGTCAGCCTTCGGCTCCCCAGATCCGCCCCCGTGCCCTGCCGTCGGCGTGCGGAGTCCCTGGCCGCACAGTGTCACGCCCCAGAACCAGAATACTGGAGAGCGGGGACAGACATAGCCAGCTACGAATAATGAAATGGAATCCACGTCACTATACGGTCACGGCTGTCTAGATATATGAGGGTTTAACTACAATCCATCAGTCTCCTATGGTCAAGAACAACCTATTGTCTCAATCACAAGCAAGTAGTAACAGTCACAAGATATTAGAACATCAATATACAATAGTAAGGCGTCCCATACATTACATATTGGATGATCATGAAGCTAGTTGTACAAAATGCCAGGACTAGCAAGAGTTTTTAGTCAATACATGATCAACCCTAGGATTTGTCAATCATGTTATAGCCCGTAGGTAGACAGTAAATAAAGGGCAATACGAGCTAACACGTGCTTGCCGGCTAAACGCCTCAAAAGAATAATTTTACGAATAGAGTGGGAGGACAAAGAAACCCACTCGTTGCCCTGGTTACGCCTGGTGGTCACCATTGGGCTGGAAGAAAGGTGGATCCTCTGGTGCTGCTCCGATATCTAGCCACACAAAACCAGCTGGGTCAGACCCCAGAAAGAGCAAGTACCACAAAGGAGGCTTCACTTAGGAACTAAAACCAGCATATCACAAATAAATAGTTAAGGTAATTAAAAGATAGTGATAATAGATGAGATAACAATAATATATTGAACACGGAGAAACCATTCAAGTAGCCAGACTGCAACCCTTAAACCAAACAAGGACCGGGGTTGCAATCCTTCGCCTGAATAGAAACCCGCCTCAATTACTATTGATAAGGTAACAAGACAAAAAACGAAGAGAGGACACAGAACTGCTCCGGAAGCCAGGTTACAACCCTTAAACCAAACAAGGACCAGGGTTGTAACCCTTCGCCTGAACAGAACTGGACCCCTGATCTTTATTGTTAAGGCCCGTATAAATAATCATGGTATTGAAGTAAAGGTAAAACTTGACGAGCATAACAGGGGGTTACAATAAGACAATAAACGAAGAGAGGACACAGAACTGCTCCGGGAGCCAGGTTACAACCCTTAAACCAAACAAGGACCGGGGTTGTAACCCTTCGCCTGAACAGAACTGGACCCCTGATCGTTATTGTTAAGGCAAGCACAATAAGCAGGACAATATATGATAAGATAACCATGGAACTATTCAGATAGCCAAGTTACAACCCTTAAACCAAACAAGGACCGGGATTGTAACCCTTCATCTGAACAGAACTTGGTATCCTATCATTTATCGATAGAAATCATGTCCTGATACAATCTTGTACAGGATCAGGATAAGACTAAGATGGAATAAACTTCATCCAATCAATCACGGCCAATCAAGAGTACGGCTTGATACTTTTAACTAATTAGGGTTATCACAGGCCTAGTTACTAGCAAGATACAACGAGATTATCCCAACAGCCACAAGTCCTGCAGACCATCCGGTTATCCAGGTCGAATGTCCGTTTAGGAAGAATGCAACACATGACTGTGTGCTGGAAATGTGCCCTACTCGTCGGTAGGCTACAAGTCCACTGAAGGCGCCCAGATAACGGGATTACCTGTAGCTGGAAATCTCTTCATGACTACTGAATTATTCTAGTTAATTAGCCTTAGTTAATTTCAATAGGTACCCATGACCGTGGTACTCAGGGGTCCCCATCCTAAATATGATGCAAGACAGTACTAGTTTATTTGTACAAACACAATCGCCCACGGTGTCCAAGTCTTTCATACTTGTCATGTCAGGCTAGCTGTCGTAACAGCATGCCGAGATATATCATGTCAGTTTACTTGTCAAGAGTGCGCCACAGCGGGCCACTATCGTGTTCTATTCTTACAATATTATGAATGAGAGAAACTTGCATGAAATAACTAGAGACATATTCTTGCTGCTAAGGAAAAGATCTACAACTTCCACGTTGGGAGTTGGGAGAAATTCGAGCAATAATTCAGTCAATTAGGACATATAACAGTTAGTAATAGTCAAAATATGCATTATGCGACCTATTCTGCGACATACATGCAACTGCGACACCATATGCGCCTACTGCGACATGCGCCTTAATGCGGCTCATGCGCGACATGATATGCGCCTATCGCGACATGTGCCTCATGTGGCTCAACTGTGACATGATATGCGCCTATCGCGACATGCGCCTCATGTGGCTCATGTGCGACATGATATGCGCCTATCGCGATATACGCCTCATGTGGCTCAACTGCGACATGATATGCGGCTACTGCGACATGCGCCTTATTGCAACATACGCCTACTGTGACATGCGCCTTCTGCGACATGCTATGCGGCTACTGCGACATGCGCTTGATTGCAACATGCGCCTACTGCGACATGCGCCTTCTGCAACATGCTATGCGGCTACTGCGACATGCGCTTCATTACAACATGCGCCTACTGCGACATGCGCCTTCTGCGACATGATATGCGGCTACTGCGATATGCGCTTCATTGCAACATGCACCTACTGCGACATGCGCCTTCTGCGACATGCTGTGCGGCTACTGCGACATGCGCTTCATTGCAACATGCACCTACTGCGACATGTGCCTTCTGCGACATGATATGCGGCTACTGCGACATGCGCTTTATTGCAACATGCGCCAACTGTGACATGCGCCTTCTGCGACATGCTGTTCATGCTGCAGATGAACATAGAAATGACCAGAAATTGTTTTGGCCATAACTTCCTCATCCGAAGTCGAAATCAAGCGAAACAAAAGCCAAAACTGCATGAAATTGAATTCTCTACAACATAGAAATACTAGTTTTCGAAAATAACCATTTTTAGAGATCAAAACCAAGAAAAACCGAAAAGTTTACAAACTTAGATCTACAAGAATCCATCCATCAAATCTAAAAATGTCAAGTTCTAAAGAGGCTTAGAATCAAGTAAGGAAGAGAATGGAACAATAAAACTTGAGATCCATCATGAAGCAAGTTTGCACTTGCCTAGCTCTCTTTCCTGGTAGGTGGAAGAGTAAATGGTGGAGAAGAAGAAGTGAAGGAGAAGAATAAATGAAGAGAGAGAGTTAGATGGAAATATAAAGGAGGGTGGTGGTGGTAGGTGGGGGTTTTCTTTTGGTTCATGATGAACCCACAAGCAAACCAAACCAAGCTAAGTCGAACCAAGCTAAGCCATAACCAATGACATGCCAAAATAACCATGCAGGAAAATACGCAATACGAGTCAAGAATACGTACACGTATACCAAGATACGTAATACGAACTATAGGCATTACAACTCTACCCACCTTAAAAGAATTCCGTCCTCGGAATTTAATTAAGAGGCTAGAATTGCAAGGACAAGCTATACTAATCGTAAGCTATAACAAGCAGTCTATCATGCAGTCATTTATTCAAGCAAGGAATTGAAAGCATAAGGCATAAGGAAGACATTATACCTTACGAGTCAAACAGGTCGGGATATCGCGATCGGATATCATCCTCACGCTTCCACGTCGACTCCCCCAAAGAGTGATGACCCCAAGCAACTCGGACTAACTTGATAGTCTTGTTCTTGAGTGTCTTCTCTCTTCGGTCCAATATAGACACGGGCCTCTCCTCATACGAAAGGTTGGTACCAACAACCAATTCCGAATGATCCAGGATGTGGCTCGGGTCCGGGATATACCGTCGCAGTTGGGATATATGGAATACGTCATGCATCTCACGTAGCGACGGTAGAAGAGCGAGACGATAGGATACATCTCCTACTCGCTCCAGAATGTCGAACGGCCCTATATACCTAGGACTAAGCTTTCCTCGTATGCCGAAACGAATGACGCCGCGGTTAGGCGAGATCCTAAGGAATACATGGTCGCCGACAGAAAATTCAAGGGGTCGCCGATGAGAATCGGCCCAATGACGCTGGCGATCTTGGGCAACTCGAAGATGATCTCTGACTCTTCTGACCACTTCAACGGTCTGAGCAATCATTTTCGGACCAAGCATCTGCCTCTCTCCAATATCGTCCCAGGCTAGCGGGGATCGACACTTCCTACCATACAGTGCCTCGAACGGTGCCATCTGGATACTGGCCTGGAAACTGTTGTTGTACGAGAACTCCACCAGGTGTACGTGATCTTCCCACGAACCACCGAAGTCGAGTGTACATGACCGCAACATATCTTCAAGAGTCTGGATCGTACGCTCCGACTGGCCATCTGTCTGCGGGTGATAAGCTGAACTACACTGGAGGTGAGTTCCCAAACTTTCTTGCAAGCTACGCCAAAAGTGCGACGTAAATCTTGAATCTCTATCTGAAGTGATACTGACTGGTACACCGTGCAATCTGACAATCTGTCGGAGATACATCTCCGCTAGTTGAGCCGTCGACTGACCAACTCTGAACGGAAGAAAGTGAGCCACCTTCGTGAGCCTGTCTATGACAACCCAAATAGCGTCTCTGCCCACCGGAGATCTAGGCAATCCAGTCACAAAATCCATGGTTATATGCTCCCATTTCCACTCGGGAATCGGCAATGGTTGAAGTAGTCCAGCTGGTCTCTGATGTTCAGCCTTAACTTGTTGGCAGACTAAACAACGAGAGACAAACCGGGCTATCTCCCTCTTCATGCCATTCCACCAAAAGTGCTGGCGGATATCACGGTACATCTTCGTGCCACCAGGATGAATGAAATACTGCGAACTGTGGGACTCTGCCATGATATCCTATCTGATATCTCTACTGGGTACACAAAGACGCTTACCATGTCGAAGTGTACCGTCTTCATGAATACATAACTCTGGTCTTCGTCCTGCCTCACACTCTGCTCTAAGTCACTGAAGCTTGGAATCTGCTGACTGCGCCATCCGAATCCTCTCGACTATAGTGGACTGAACTTGCATGCTGGCCATCAATGCCATACTGGAAGGGAGGACAACTTCTATACCCATCTTCTGAAGATCGGCTAACAGTTCTGGTTGTGCTGTCAGGAAATAAACTCCTGCCCTCCTGCTCAATGCATCTGCAACAACGTTGGCCTTCCCTAGATGATACTGCAGGTTGACATCATAATCCACAAGCAGCTCCAGCCATCTCCTCTGACGCATGTTGAGATCCTTCTGGATGAAAACATACTTCAGTCTCTTGTGGTCGGTAAAAATTTCCACCCTATCTCCGTATAGGTAGTGCCTCCACAACTTAAGTGCAAACACTACTGCTGCCAGCTCCAAGTCATGGGTTGGGTAATTTCTCTCATGATCACGAAGTTGCCGTGATGCATAAGCTATTACCTTCCCATGCTGCATCAGAACACATCCTAAACCTCTGCCCGAAGCATCACAATACACTGAGAATCCTCCAGTTCCATCTGGAAGCATGAGAATAGGAGCTGTCATCAAGCCTCACTTCAACTTCTCAAAAGAATTCTGGCATTCTGCTGTCCAAGCAAACTGCACATCCTTGCGGGTCAACTGGGTCAATGGCGCAGAAATTCGAGCAAAGTCTGAAACAAATCGCCGGTAGTAGCCGCTAAGCCAAGAAAACTACGGACTTCTGCCATTGTGCTAGGTACTGGCCATGTTTCAATGGCCACGATCTTCTGGGGATCCACTTCAACTCCTCCTCGGGTGATGATATGACCCAAGTACGAAATGCGATCGAGCCAGAACTCGCATTTACTGAACTTGGCATACAACTGGTGCTCTCTGAGAATCTGGAGGACAACTCGGAGATGCTGCTCATGCTCCGCTTCACTCTTACTGTAGACTAGGATGTCGTCTAGGAACACAATCACGAACTTATCCAAATAAGGCCTGAAGATGCGATTCATGAGGTCCATGAATACAGCCGGCGCATTGGTTGCTCCAAATGGCATTACAAGGAACTCCCAATGCCCATATCTTGATCTAAAAGCTGTCTTCGGGATGTCCTGCTCTCTGACTCTAATTTGATGATAGCCTGACCGCAAGTCAATCTTCGAGAATACTGACGCCCCTTTGAGTTGATCAAACAAGTCATCTATCCTCGGGAGAGGATATCTTTTCTTGATTGTCACTGAGTTCAAGGTACGATAATCAACACACAATCTGGACGTACCATCCTTCTTTTTCACAAGAAGCATCGGGGCTCCCCAAGGTGATCCACTAGCACGAATGAACCCCTTGGTTCTGAGTTCTTCAATCATCTTATACAATATCTCTAGCTCTGACGGCGCCATCCTGTAGACTCTCTCTGACACTGGGGCTGTTCCGGGAATCAAGTCGATGGTAAACTCGATCTCTCGCTCTGGCGGCATCCCTGGAAGCTCTTCTGAGAAAACATCTGGAAACTCTTCGACTATCCGAGGCAACTGCATTGCTGCTACTGCCATCCGCAATAATGGAGGAGAAGGTTCAACTTCTCCTCGGGAGAAAGAAAACTCTGGCTCGCCTGGAATGCTAAAAATAACCCTGCCAATGTGGCAGTCTATCCTAGCATACTGGTCCCTCAACCAATCCATCCCTAAGACCACATCATAATCGGCCATCGGGAACTCTATCAATCTAGCGGGGAATTCTCTACCGCTAACTACGACCCGACACGAGGAAAACACTCTATCTACTCCCACAAGTCCGTTACCAGTAAGTATATTGAGCCTTACTGATAATGACTCGGGCTCCAGTCCTACCCGTGTCGCAAATCGTGCAGACATAAATGAATGCGAGACACCAGAATCAAATAATACTGAAGCTGGAAAGGTGTTGACGAGAATAGTACCTGCCACCACCTCACTTGGTGCTATTCCTTCTTCTCCCATGGTCAAAGCCAGCACTTGACCATATCCTCTGGGTGCGGGTCCCCTCTGCTGAAAATTCCTCTGCCTGCTCTGGATCAGGGCTTGGGCTTGGGCATACTGCTGCGGTCTCTGCTGCTGGAATGCCTGGGCCTGCGTCGGCAATGGCCTAGGGAACGGGTACTGCAGCTGCTGCTGCTGGACTGGTGTTGGTCCTCTAACTGAAGGACTAGAGAAAGCGGATGAACTCCCCCTGTTCGGGCAGTTCCCAACCCTGTGGTCCGGGGCACCACAAACCAAGTACAAACCCTGTGCTCTACGACACTCTGACACCACATGTTCTGGCTTCCCGCAGTGTGAACATCCCACTGCGGAAGACTGCTTCTGCTTCTGCTGCTGAGGGTGCGTCGGGGTGGAATGCTGAACCGTCGTCACTGAGGCCGCCCGCCTCGGAGCTCCAATGGTCAAAGCCCTGGATGCCGGGGCTGGTGCTGATGACTGATTCATCTGGCCGTGAGATCGCTTCCGACCTCCGGTCCTATCCACGATCCTCTGGGATGTATACTCATGCCTCCGGGCTGCTCTCAACACTGCATCAAAAGTCTGATGCTCAAACTGCTCCACCGCCAATAAAATCTCTAGGTGAAGCCCCTGCTGGAACCGCTGGGCTCTATCGAACTCGGTTGCTACCAAGGTGGGAGCAAACTGACTAAGCCTGGAGAACTCGGTCGCATATCCATCGACCGTCCTGCCCATCTACTTCAGATTGGTGAACCTCGTCTGTAGATCATACCGAGCTACAGCATCAAAATACTTGGTCTGGAATCTCTCCCTGAATACTGCCCATGAAATAGGGGCCACTAATTCCTCGGCCTGCGCTGCCCACCAGCTGCGGGCAAGATCTAGTAACTGCAGGCGCACTACGGCCACCTTCTCATTCTCTGGAGTCCTGGCTGCTTCTAGAATCACCTCTGTGTTCTGAAGCCAAGCATCTGCAGCGATCGCATCTTCACTGCCATCGAAGAAGGGAGGGTTCAAGCGCTTGAAGCTGTTGGCCGCGCTATTATCCTGATGACCTCCTCTGGTCAAAGCATCTGCCACCGCCTGGGGTAAGGCATCTCCTCGACGATCTTGGGAAGCTAATAATGACCTGATGAGACCCACCAAAGTGCCATCATCAGGCTCTGCAGGCTGGACGGGCTGAACTGGTGGTTCTCCTTCGGTAGGCATAACTTTGGAGGCTACTCCTGAATGCTGGGCTTGATCTCCAGGTTGCTGCTGGTCCGCGGGAGGTGCTCCGCCTTGCTGATCGGCAGGTCCAGGAACAATGCCGATGAAGAAGACGACATAGGGAACAATAAGGAAGGACCAGGACAGATCAACAATACAAGCATGTGATCAGGTCAAGATTTTCAGGGATCAAGAGGATACGAGTAGAGATCAAGGGCGAGTACTGATTGAGACATCTATTCGGTAAATCCTCACATATCTTGAATTACAAGACCTGCATGGGCCACCACTAAAACCATGTCACGCCCCAGAACCAGAATACTGGAGAGCGGGGGTAGACATAGCCAGCTACGTATAATGAAATGGAATTCACGTCACTATATGGTCACGGCTGTCTAGATATATGAGGGTTTAACTACAATCCATCAGTCTCCTATGGTCAAGAACAACCTATTGTCTCAATCACAAGCAAGTAGTAACAGTCACAAGATATTAGAGCATCAATATACAATAGTAAGGCGTCCCATACATTACATATTGGATGATCATGAAGCTAGTCGTACAAAATGTCAGGACTAGCAAGAGTTTTTAGTCAATACATGATCAACCCTAGGATTTGTCAATATGTTATAGCCCGTAGGCAGACAGTAAATAAAAGGCAATACGAGCTAACACGTGCTCGCCGGCTAAATGCCTCAAAAGAATAATTTTACAAATAGAGTGGGAGGACAAAAAAACCTACTCGTTTCCCTGGTTACGCCTGGTGGTCACCATTGGGCTGGAAGACAGGTGGATCCTCTGGTGCTGCTCCGATATCTGGCCACACAAAACCAGCTGGGTCAGACCCCAGAAAGAGCAAGTGCCACAAAGGAGGCTTCACTTAGGAACTAAAACCAGTATATCACAAATAAATAGTTAAGGTAATAGCTGAGATAACAATAATATATTGAACACGGAGAAACCATTCAAGTAGCCAGACTGCAATCCTTAAACCAAACAAGGACCGGGGTTGCAATCCTTCGCCTGAATAGAAACCCGCTTCAATTATTATTGATAAGGTAACAAGACAATAAACGAAGAGAGGACACAGAACTGCTCCGGTAGCCAGGTTACAACCCTTAAACCAAACAAGGACCAGGGTTGTAACCCTTCGCCTGAACAGAACTGGACCCCTGATCTTTATTGTTAAGGCCCGTATAAATAATCATGGTATTGAAGTAAAGGTAAAACATGACGAGCATGACAGGGGGTTACAATAAGACAATAAACGAAGAGAGGACACAGAACTGCTCCGGGAGCCAGGTTACAACCCTTAAACCAAACAAGGACCGGGGTTGTAACCCTTCGCCTGAACAGAACTGGACCCCTGATCGTTATTGTTAAGGCAAGCACAATAAGCAGGACGATATATGATAAGATAACCATGGAACTATTCAGATAGCCAAGTTACAACCCTTAAACCAAACAAGGACCGGAGTTGTAACCCTTCATCTGAACAGAACTTGGTATCCCATCATTTATCGATACAAAAAATCATGTCCTGATACAATCTTGTACAGGATGAGGATAAGACTAAGCTGGAATAAACTTCATCCAATCAATCACGGCCAATCAAGAGTACGGCTTAATACTTTTAACTAATTAGGGTTATCACAGGCCTAGTTACTAGCAAGATGTAATGAGATTATCCCAACAGCCACAAGCCCTGCAGACCATCCGGTTATCCAGGTCGAATGTCCGTTTAGGAAGAATGCAACATATGACTGTGTGCTGGAAATGTGCCCTACTCGTCAGTAGGCTACAAGTCCACTGAAGGCGCCCAGATAACGGGATTACCTGTAGCTGGAAATCTCTTCATGACTACTGAATTATTCTAGTTAATTAGCCTTAGTCAATTTCAGTAGGTACCCCTGACCGTGGTACTCAGGGGTCCCCATCCTAAACATGATGCAAGACAGTACTAGTTTATTTGTACAAACACAATCGCCCACGGTGTCCAAGTCTTTCATACTTGTCATGTCAGGCTAGCTGTCGTAACAGCATGCCGAGATATATCATGTCAGTTTACTTGTCAAGAGTGCGCCACAGCGGGCCACTATCGTGTTCTATTCTTACAATATTATGAATGAGAGAAACTTGCATAAAATAACTAGAGACATATTCTTGCTGCTAAGGAAAAGATCTACAACTTCCACGTTGGGAGTTGGGAGAAATTCGAGCAATAATTCAGTCAATTAGGACATATAACAGTTAGTAATAGTCAAAATATGCATTATGCGGCCTATTCTGCGACATGCATACAACTGCGACACCATATTCGCCTACTGCAACATGCGCCTTAATGCGGCTCATGAGCGACATGATATGCGCCTATCGCGACATGCGCCTCATGTGGCTCAACTGCGACATGATATGCGCCTATCGCGACATGCGCCTCATGTGGCTCATGTGCGACATGATATGCGCCTATCGCGACATGCGCCTCATATGGCTCAACTGCGACATGATATGCGGCTACTGCGACATGCGCCTCATTGCAACATGCGCCTACTACGACATGCGCCTTCTGCGACATGCTATGCGGCTACTGCGACATGCGCTTCATTGCAATATGCGCCGACTGCGACATGCGCCTTCTGCGACATGCTATGCGGCTACTGCGACATGCGCTTCATTGCAACATGCGCCTACTGTGACATGCGCCTTCTGCGACTTGATATGCGGCTACTGCGACATGCACTTTATTGCAACATGCGCCTACTACGACATGCGCCTTCTGCGACATGCTGTGCGGCTACTGCGACATGCGCTTCATTGCAACATGCACCTACTGCGACATGCGCCTTCTGCGATATGATATACGGCTACTGCGACATGCGCTTCATTGCAACATGCGCCTACTGCGACATGCGCCTTCTTCGACATGCTGTTCATGCTGCAGATGAACATAGAAATGACCAGAAATTGTTTTGGCCATAACTTCCTCATCCGAAGTCGAAATCAAGCGAAACAAAAGCCAAAACTGCATGAAATTGAATTCTCTACAACATAGAAATACTAGTTTTCGAAAATAACCATTTTTAGAGATCAAAACCAAGAAAAACCGAAAAGTTTACAAACTTAGATCTATAAGAATCCATCCATCAAATCCAAAAATGTCAAGTTCTAAAGAGGCTTAGAATCAAGTAAGGAAGAGAATGGAATAATAAAACTTGAGATCCATCATGAAGCAAGTTTGCACTTGCCTAGCTCTCTTTCCTGGTAGGTGGAAGAGTAAATGGTGGAGAAGAAGAAGTGAAGGAGAAGAATAAATGAAGAGAGAGAGTTAGATGAAAATATAAAGGAGGGTGGTGGTGGTAGGTGGAGGTTTTCTTTTGGTTCATGATGAACCCACAAGCAAACCAAACCAAGCTAAGTCGAACCAAGCTAAGCCATAACCAATGACATGCCAAAATAACTATGCAGGAAAATACGCAATACGAGTCAAGAATACGTACACGTATACCAAGATACGTAATACGAACTATAGGCATTACACACAGCTACCGTACGAGCCACCCGAACCGTCATCTCCCTCCGTACACGCATCCCCCGACCATTCCGACCGAACCTCGCCGCGAGCCCGCCGGTCATCCGAGTCCGCCGCCGCCCGTCCAGCGCGCCGCACAACCGAAACCCACCTCCAGCACCCTCCGATTTGTGCCGCCTCCGGCTTGTCGCCGCCGGCGACTTCGACTCCCGATGACCCTGATCTTCCTCCTCTGCTCTCCTCCACTTTCCTCTGCCGCGAACAGAGTCCCGACCGCCGCATCCACTTTCTCTCTCCCTCCGTCTCGCCTTGGCCTAGCCCCCGACAACCCTATCCTCCCTGAACCCCGGCCGAAACCCTCGCCTCTGGCCGTCGACCGCCAACCCTCCGTTCCTCTCTCTCTCCTCCGTGAAACCCTTCTCCTCCGCCTAGCTCCGCCGCCGCGTTCTCCTCGAAACTCCCTCTGCCGCCTCGCCTCCGTCCCATCCTCCTTCCTTCCGCCGCCCCAGATTCCCTTTCCCAGCCGCCGACCGACCCCGACTCCACTCTCTTCCCCTTTCTGTTCTTTTTATTTTTTATTATTATTTTATTTTTCTTTTCTTTCATCTCTCTCCGAGAGAGAGCACAGCAGTACTCTACTACTAGTATTATTATTATTAATATTATTATTATTATTATTATTTATTAGGTTTTTGTTTAGTGTTACTTATTATTATTATTAGTTTATTATTATTATTATTATTAATTATTATTATTACTACTTTTATTATTATTATTATCATTATTATTATATTTTATTTATAAAAAAATAGAAGATGTTTATAGTACATTCTTATTATTTTGTACAGTAAAAATATTTTATATATTTTCTAATTCGTTATTTTTATTCTCTAAGCATGTATATGGGTGTATGTACCAATAAGTACATATACCATGATTTAGTATTTAATGATTATTAGAAACGTTGATATTATTTTTTAATTACTAGATATTATTATTTGAAATTTATTACTACTTTGAGCCTAAAAAAAAAGTGATCAATTATTTTTGAAAATATTTTGGGCTTGATAAATTTTATTGTTTACGTATTTTACCTGTACTTTTGAGATTATAGATACTAATGGGCTTGGCCCTACATGTATGGATTTCGAAACCTTGAAGATACTAATATATTATTTTTATATTTATTTATTTTCTTATCATAGTTTCTAGGTTTCAAAAGTATCTATCTAAAAATATTTTAACCACTAGCATATATTTTACATGCATTATAAAATATTTTCTATATTTATTTATACTAATTCCTTCGACTATCCTCCTGTCCGTGACTTAATCCTATATTCCTATTCCCTCGCCAATTCGAGACTAACTTATGTCGACCCTAACTAATTTGACCCTTATGGACCCAATGGAACTGTCCGTGCCACCACCCGAGATCACCTCATATAGTTGTTACCGAAGTCGCAGTTCGTGCCACCTTGAGCATTGCAGTACACTAGGCGCTCTACCAGGCAAGACACCTTGCCATTTTCTGTTTACTTATTTTAGCTCATATTTTATGCATTATTTATTTTCTTTATGCAAAATAAACTGTGGTACATGGCATAACCTGTTAGAACTTACTGTTCATTTATATTTTATGCTATGTATTTTTTTTCTTACACATTAAACCTAGATTTAAGGGACCACCTTATGTGTTGCATTCATTGGCCATGACACGTTGTAACACGAAGTTGTGTATCGCATGTAGAACACGGACATGCGTGATTGGCTGGCCACCAGTACGTACAAGCCGTGCGATAGGAATAACCGCTAATAGAGGTTGCATGCTAGTTTGACTTAGCGGTTATAGATGTTTTCAGTTATGAATACAACATAGTAGGCATTGGGCGGGGAGGACAATTCCTTAGCGTATGGGCTTCGATGCACTTTCACTTGTGACCCGGACTCTCCGCTAGAGATACGGGGTTGATGACCCATGATTACTGACGGCCACTGACGATTCTGCGAAACGTCATGCTCTTACTGATGGGGCCTCTGGTGCCCAAGGGGGGACTACGTCGATCCAATTTAGCCAGGGCTCATGTGCAGGAAGGATTATTCTTAACTACATATCACTTAGAATGGTAGGCTACCTTTATCCGTTAGGTACGAGTACTTTTGGTTTGGGTACTTGTATCTGATCGTGGCTTGGAACAATAACTTGTCGCGGATTAGTTTGTCACATCTTGTCCTTGTTTGGTTGTAGGTGTGACTTACTACTTCGATGAGAAGGTATTAAACCTTGTTGGGGTCCGGATACCATATTGGATTCATAGCATGGAAAGATACGTCGCCGTGAATTAGTTTACCATCTCCTGTCCTTGTTTGGTTGGGGGGATGGTATGCTCGTTCAGTAGGTACGTATTGGACCATGTTATAATTCGATTGACTTATTTATTTGAGCAATAATTATTCAGTTTATATGGCATGATATTATGTGTCTTGTTACGTCCCTCTGAGGACCTGGTTATCTCTCCAGGTGTATGCTATTGTCTTTTGCAGTTGCTCTACCCTTGGCCGTGATCGTCACTACTTCTTCGAGGATGATTGCACTTAGATCGTCTTCGCTTCGTTCGCCAAAATTATTTCTTTTCTCATGTATTTTTCCTTATTTTGTTGGTAGTGGATTTATCTCCGCCCAACATATTGTATCAAGACGATTCATTCTCATTATATGATATCTTTTATTCATTTATTCTGTGTGGATGAGATAGTTATGGTTCTACTGCATTTTACAGCTTATGTATTCATACGAGGATTCCATATATTGGAGTGTACTTCGTATGAATACAGCTGGCATGTCTACGTTCCTAGTCCTACGTATTTTGGGACTGGGGCGTTACAGCTTAGCTTAGCCCATTAAGCCCTAACCCATATCTTATACTTAGTACATGATTATGCAGAGTAACTCCTCTAATATGACTCATGCAGGGTCACAGTCTTTCTACTTAAGCTAACTCATACAAATATCCATCTTCTTTTACAGTTTAGTTAGTCTACATCTAACACCAACTGTTTGGCCCTCCACATACTAATATGGTTGTCTGAAATAAATTCAACTACCTAATGTTGATTCACCACTTCATAAACCATTCCAAACATCATTCCTACTGTAAACATTAGTGCAACCTGTCTAGGTGAGTACTCAATTGGAAACGTTAAATGCTTACTCTCAGCTAAGGTTAACATCATTAATTTGATATGGAGAAGGATTCAGTTATGATACTTGACCATAGTGTCAGAGTCTTAATTGTAAAGGATCACTTGCTCGAACCTACCTTTATCCACTTCAATATCTGCAACCTAACATTCTAAACCAACTAATTTGCCAACATCTGATTCAATATGCCTAGGACTATAAGTCCAAAAGTTCTTTTAGTAATACTCTATACTTGACTTATAAAGTTATGTTAGTATAAAGTTGACTCGGTTTAGCTTAGATACAATATAGCTAGATATATAATATATAGACTAATATCCTAAAACTTGACTTATACAACTTAGAAATGGCTAGTTTGACCAAGTTGGACTAGTTTAGCTTAGAGTTGACTCGGTTGGACTATACATAATATATAGACTAATATCCTAAAACTTGACTTATACAACTCAGCCTTTGAGTGATATGCCGCCGCGATCGCTGCACCGATGAAGGAGGGGGTCACTGAGGGGGGAGGGGGTCGCAGAGGGGGAGGAGCTCGTCGAGGGAGAAGGAGGCATGAGAACAAAAATTTTGGGTGAAAAAATGAAATCGATCGAGCAGCCAACCCTATATAAAATATTGTGGCGACGTCCTTATGTAGACACGGGTGATATGCCGCCGCGATAATCTCTGACCACCGCACGCACAAACACGTAAAACAAAAGTTAGCAATGCGAAAAGAAGATGACCGATAATCTCTGACCATTTAACGTAAAATGTCATGTGTACATATACTGCGGAAAGTGTAGACCGCATGAACTGACAAACGAGAATTTGGGGATCAAAGTTGTAACAAGTAAAGTTGTGTTTTGGATATGTTCTATTCTTGTTAAGCTCTTTGTGCACAAAGCAAGATATAACGAATGCAGAACATCTCTCGAGTTTACGACTCTTGTATGCTCTATACTTGAGTTACGAACTCGATATTTGTTCTGTATTCTTTATTTATAGCTTGCTTTGTGAACAAAGAGCTTGCAAGAGTTCTTTTTCCAAAGCACAACTTGACTTGTTCCAGCTTTGAGACCCTCATTTTCGTGCGTCATCAGTTCATGTCGGTCTTCACTTTCCCCAGTAACTTCCTCTAATTAACTCTATCCCTCGGTTGAGCTACTATTTCAAAGCTTTGACACTTGCATATCATTCACTACCTTGATGTATCTATCTTGCAGAATTATGGAGCTGAATTACTATCTGCGGAATCGTACTTGGATGTACAACCGTCATCCTGATGACATGTGCGGTATGCGGAATGAATTCATAGAAGGTGTACACCAGTTCATGCAGTTTACCAAGGCGTTCCCTCAGTACATGGATGGTACCAAAATTAAGTGTCCGTGTGTGAGATGTCGCAACTTGAAATATCATCCAGAAGTAGATGACACGTATCATTTATACTCGAAGGGTTTTACGCCAAATTACTAACAGTGGAGCGGGCATGGAGAACTTGTGTCTTTAGCATCGGAGTACGAGCCTTATGTGGATGTCCACAACAACGCTCCTTATGACGATGGGTTGGTGAACATGGTTTTTGACGCGGCCGGGCCTAGTTTCGATCCGGATGATCATGATGCACCTGAGGAGGCACCGAACCGCGATGCTGCACAGTTCATGGAGTTGCTGGAGAATGCAAAGACTCTATTATATCCTGGTTG
Source organism: Iris pallida (assembly GCA_029216955.1). Classification (NCBI taxonomy): domain Eukaryota; kingdom Viridiplantae; phylum Streptophyta; class Magnoliopsida; order Asparagales; family Iridaceae; genus Iris; species Iris pallida. Next base: position 10,815,236 of record JANAVB010035820.1, on the reverse strand, counting down.
TGAGGATCATTCACCGTTGGAGGTGGTTACAAGATTGTTGAGCATCAAGTCCGATTTTAACATGTTGCAAGATTTCTACAACCGTCTTATAGAGTTGCTTATAGAAATATTGCCTGAGGGTGCGAAGTTGCCTAAAGACTTCTACCGGTCTAAGAGGATGGTTAGATTGCTCTAAATGGGATACAAAAAAATTGATGCCTGTCACAACGGGTGCATGTTGTACTATAAAGACGACAAGGATGAAGACGCCTGCAGATTTTGTGGTGTCAATTGCTACAAGACATGTGGTAGAGGAAAGTCTGTCTGTGCCAGGAAGCCTACCTCTTCGATGCACTACTTGTCGTTGACTTCGCGGTTGCATCGGTTGTTTATGGTGAAGGAAACTGCAGAAAACATGAGTTGGCATAAGCGGGAACATACCGAAGGAGTGTTGGATCACCCATCTGATGGAGAAGCATGAAAGCACTTTGATCGAGAGTATCCAGATTTTGCTTCTGATCCGCGTAATGTCAGATTGGGTCTCTGCTCCGACGGTTTTACCCCATTCGGACTTTCGGGATCCCAGTATTCGTGTTGGCCTGTGATCGTCACCCCGTACAATCTACCGCCTTGGATGTGCATGAAGACTCCGTATATGTTCCTCACTATTATTATCCCAGGTCAGAACAATCTGAAAAGAAACATCGATGTGTATTTACAGCCATTGATTGATGAGTTGAATCATCTATGGAAAGTAGGTTCCAACACGTAAGATGTATCTAGAAAACAAAATTTTCAGATGCGGGCAGCACTTATGTGGACCTTCAACGACTTTCCGGCCTATGGAATGTTATCTGGATGTAGCACGCATGGTCGTCTTTCATGTCCTTATTGCATGGACAGCACTAAGGCTTTCCGCTTGAAACACGGAGGCAAACCGTGCTTCTTCGATTGTCATCGACAATTCCTGTCGAAGGATCATCCGTACCGGAGGAACATGAATACATTTCGTGCTGGCGTTGTGGAGAAGGCTAATCCTCCGCCAAGGTGGCCCGGATACACAATATGGGAAGAGGTAAAAGATTTACCAAGAGCTATTGAGCAGCCTGCTACGGGCTACAAGTGTGACAGATTTGGTCGCACTCATAACTGGATGAAGAGGAGTATATTCTGGGATCTTTCTTATTGGAGCACCAATCTGATTAGACATAACCTTATTGTCATGCATATCGAGAAGAATGTGTTTGACAACATAATTAATACTGTAATGGACGTAAAGGGGAAGACGAAAGACAATCCAAAGGCTAGATTGGACTTGGAACAAATATGTAGACGTCCTGCATTGCATTTGATAAAGGACGGAAATGGGAAGTTGAAGCAGGCAATTTTCTCACTGGAGAAGGAGGATAAAGTGAGGCTTTGTAGGTGGATTCAAGGTCTGAAATTTCCAGATGGGTATGTTTCGAACTTGAGAAGATGCATCGACCTCAAGGAGAACAAACTAACAGGTATGAAGAGCCATGATTGTCACGTATTCATGGAGCGGTTAATTCCGATTGCATTTCGAGAATTCTTACCGCAGGCAGTTTGGGATCCATTGACGGAGCTTAGCATATTCTTCAAGGACCTTTGTTCTAAGAAATTGCTCGTTGATCGTCTAGAAAAGTAAGAGATGGATATTGCGGTAACACTGTGCAAGCTAGAGAGGGTGTTCCCTCCTGGATTCTTCGACTCTATGGAGCATTTGCCGATTCATCTTTCCTACGAGGCACATGTTGGTGGACCCGTCGAATATCGATGGATGTACCCGTTCGAGCGATATTTGAATCACCTAAAAAGAAAGGTAAAAATTAAGGCTCGGATCGAGGGTTCTATTTGTGAAGCCTATATTCTCGAGGAGATTACAAATTTCTGCTCCTCCTATTTCAAACCTCATGTTGCTACGAATAGAACGAGGGCTCCGAGAAACGACGACGGATATCTAGAATTTAATGATGGAATACTGAAAGTATTCAATGCGTCCGGAAAGCCTTCGAGGAAAATGAAGAAGAGATATTTGAATGACGAAGAGCTAAGGGCTGCTCAGTTGTATGTATTACTCAATTGCGACGAGGATGAAGTGGAGAAGCTAGAGGGGTAAGTAAGGAATAATGAGTTTACGTCATCTCAATGTAATAGTATAAGCTAATATTATTGTACTAATCGGCGGTTGCTTCGTTATTTTTCAGCACATATAATGATGAGTTGAGTCTGGTTAGACCCTACCTAACAGACGAAGCATTAGAACAAGAAATGAGAAGTTATTTTCCTTCTTGGTTGAGCGAATATGTAAGTAGCTTGGTAATTACTGGCCTCTTCTAATGCAACTGCGCAATAAATAACTTATTATCTTTTCTTTGATATTCGGGTCGATCGTCTAATTTCACCCGAGATTGAATTAATTAGAACTCTTGCCAAGGGACCAATTACTTTTGTTAAAATATGGCCAAGTTACTGTGTCAATGGCTTTCGGTTCAAGTCGACAAATGCTCCGATCAGAGACAGCTTCCTGGATCTTGATTCCACGAAAAACAGTTGTTTGTGTATCAAGTCTTCGAACTACAAAGACGTCGATCCAGGAAATAATTTCTTTGGCATCTTGCGAGAGATTGTGGAGTTGTCATATAATAATGGCAGAGAACCTGCAAAGATCGTGTTGTTCAAGTGTGAATGGTTCGATCCGATTGAAAATCAAGGTTAGAAAATTGACAAGCATGGTCTTGTGGATATAAACTACAAGCGTAGATATTAAGGCTATGAACCGTTTGTCCTAGCAACTCAGGCTCAGCTCATGTACTTCACAGCTTATTCGAGACGGGGAGCAACGAAGTCTGACTGGTGGACAGTATGCAAGACTAAAGCTAGAGAAATTTTTGATGTTGACAAAAAAGCTTACCAGGAGGACGAGCTACCTCTTGTAACCAATATTATCGATGTGGACTCCACGGAAGTTACGCATTACACGACACATAATGTAGAAGATGTAGAATTATCCGAAGAGGAAGACGAAGCCGACGAAGGCGAAGATGAAAGTGAAGATGAGGAGGAAGAGGAAGATGAGGTCGAGGAAGACGAACAAGATGATTATTCTGAAGATGATTGAGAGAGATATACTTATCTGAACTTAGATGTTTCTTCTAGAATATATTATCTGGACTTAGATGTTTATTGTAGAATGTATCATCATATGTTGTCTTGGTTATTATCTTGTCTTTGTTGTACTTTCATATTTCTAGTCTCTATTATTTGTTGTATTATCATATGCTGTTATCAAGTATAGCAGGTCGTCGCGGATCGTTCCGAAAAGGGGGACGACGAGGTCATGATCCTCCGGTACTTCCTACAGGTACTGCTAGAGGATGGGGTTTTTCTTCGGTACCTTCTACTGGTACCGGCTCTAGATCCTCGTCACCGATTACTCCGACATATCGGACAGTAGCTGGGCCTGCTGGGACGACATCACGTGGCATATCTCCTGGGACGAGTAGTTCCAGGCCTAATGAGAGTGCTCTCCCGTCTAGCGTTTCTGCTGCTGATACGACGATGGAGACGGATGAGCAGATGGCGGAGGCTACACCGACGGCCGAGGCGGCTGCACCGACGGCCGAGGCGGCTGTGCCAACGGCCGACCAGCATCATGTAGATGATGCATGCGTACCTCTGGAGGAGAGGAGGACGGAGATCTAGGCCGATGGTACAAAGTAGGTGTTTTGGTTTATAATTTTTTTTCTTCTGTTTTTATCATAAATTAACTTTTTTCATGAATATAATATGTCTGTATAGATATCGTCCTCCAGATGTACAGAGATGCCTAGGCCACATGTTGAGGCATAATTATGGTGGTCCTTGGATTAACTACTCTGATGCTCCAGACGAAAGAAAGAACTACTGGTTTACGCGCTTCAAGGTTAAAATAAATTTGCTTTTAATATGAATCATATAATTAATTTATATTATATATAACTGATAAATATTTGGTTTGCGCTCTTCTAGGATATGTTTTTCTATCCATCGTACCGGGCCGAGCTTATCGAGGGAATGTTTCCTGCCGTCGCTGCCAAGCTGATCCGTGACGCTATTAATGATCAGAAGGATCATGATCGTGCCGGAATGCCGATCCAAGGTTTGATCACCCCTGATCAGTGGAATGCGATGAAGGCCCGATTCGACGAGCCAAGGTACAAGGAGAAGTCGGAGAAGGCCAAGGCGGCTAGACAACATGCCTCGAAGTGGTACGGTGGGTCGATTCCGATGACGGAACATTTCCGTCGTCTGGTATGTCTTTCTCTTTTAGAAATATTATTTTAATGCAAATCCGATAAATTATTACTAAGATAATATATTTAATTACAGATAAGGAAGGTCGGTAACGCCGACATGGTGACCGTCTTCCTGGCCACCCATCGGAAGGGCGAAGGCCTTATTGACGAGAGGGCTGAGCAGACCTATGTAAGTATTACAATACGTTATCTTAATTTAATACTTCGTATCAATTTTAATATAACTTAGTAACTATGATGCAAATAAATATTCATGTAGTTAGTAATAATAAGTACATTAATTAGAAATTAGAAATTATAGAGTACTATCCATACTTTCTAAGCCGAGTATCAGAGACTGCGGGAACGGGCGGCTGCTAGTGCACCTAATGTAGGAGAGGCCGGTACTTCCTCGCAGCCCACTCAAGCTCCGTCAGCGGACGAGCTGTAGATGACCGCCGCTGGTGGACTCCATAGGGGTACGTACTACGGTACGGGATCCTATAGCGCCCTAATTGCGACCCAGTCCTCTAGGGCATCTCCTGTTAGTGTGCATGGTCCACAGCCGTCCCAGGAGTCTGCCCGAGTCTACCAGATGATGGAGTCTCTCGTGACGACCTACTACGATGGATCGAGGAGCAGTCTCGGCACCCTACGGACGATCCTGTGCTGCTAGCACGATTGGATGCACTCGACCGCGGTATTATGGAGCTCATGGAGATGACTGAGAGGACAGAGCACAGCGTTGGAGGGTTAGAGCGCATGGTGACGGAGCTGCAGACAGCACAGGTGACCATGACAGATAGGCTGAGATTGGTGACGGATTCGATGGTCTAGAGCAGTGATAAACTGTTATCTACCATAGATTCATACAACCAGCGACTTACAGCGTTGGAGCGTGCTGGTCCACCGGGTGCGCCTTCATCGTCGTCGACTCCGCCGCCTCCACCGCCTTCTTCATCGACACCGACTCCACCGACGTCACTGCCTGCTCCATCGGTATCGATTTCACTTGAGGAGTATGAGTTGTTCTTATCCCTTCGTCGCGGCGGTGCCCCTCCTGCACCAGATCCCTAGTAGTCCTAGTTAGGACTGTTTGTTTGTGTTTGTTTGATCCTTTATTTGTGACTTGGATATTTGTTGGTTGTGTAGACTTGGATGTTTGGATCCTATTTGTTGGATCCTATTCTATTTGTTGGTTGTGTGTAGACTTTGGTTATTTGGTTGTAGACTTTGTTATTTGGTGTAGACTTGGTTATTTGGATACTTGTTGGTTGTGCCTATTCTATTTGTTGGATCCTATTCTATTTGTTGGATCCCATTCTATTTGTTGCATGCTATATTGTGTTATACTGTTGTTTATGTTATTATTCATTTCAATTGGATGTTAATGTGCTTTTGTGGTTTACGTTTACCGGTGTTGAGTGTTCCACTGAAGGGGTCGGCGAACCCAGGGAGAAAAGGATATCTGTTACACTGTGTCTTTATGGTTATCTTTTTAAACTGCAGGAAGAAAAGGACATTCTGTATTTTTATTTTTTTTATTTTTTTTGCAGATTTATCGACGTTTACCGACATTTGCCGACGTCCACCGACGTACGTTTGCGTCGGTCAACGTCGATAAATCTGCAAAATTTTCCAGGGTACCGACGTTTACCGACGTCCTTATACGTCGGAGACCGTCGGTAAAAGTCGGTGAACGTCGGTAATAATCCCAGGAATTACCGACATTTAGTGACATAATAGTCGTCGCCAATCCATCGACGTAACGACGGTAAACGTCATCAAATTCCTAGTATTTTACCGACGTTTTGCGACATTTTTAACGACGTTAATTCACCGACTAAACGACGGTAAACGTCGGTAAGTTCCCAGGATTTTACTGACATGTAGCGACTTTCAATACGTCGCTAATCCACTGACGAAACGACGGTATACGTCGGTAATATCCCAGGATATACCGACGTAATCATACGTCGGTGAACGTCGGTATTTGCGACGTTCGGCGACGTTTTAAAGATCAGCGACTTACGTTTCCGCGACAAGTCCAAAACGTCGGTAATTGCGTCGGTAAATATTTTTAGCGACGTAATTTGTCGTTTTAGCGACGTCTTTAGGCGTCGCTAAAACAACTTATTCTGGTAGTGCACATTAAGTAAAGGAAACTTTGAGATAGCCGTTCCATACATTGCACACATCCCTCAATATACAATAAAGTACTCCAGTGACCTGGAATGGAGGGACGATGAGCCATCTTCCTTGAACAATTGAGAGTCTTCAAAAGTGAAGTTACGGGACAAGTCTTCGACGCACGGTCGAAACTTCAAAATCACGAGGGTCGCCGAGCTAGTTGGCGCGTCCTTCCTGATTTGTGGGACCTGTAAGAGCAAGGATCAGTACGATCACATGTACTGGCGAATGACTAATCAAAATCTAAATACTGTATTTGATTCAAGCAGTTTTATAAACATGTTAGCTAGCTATTTATGTGATCTTTCTAACCATCCTGATCATTTAGCATGTCAACATGTTTCGAGGCAAGCATATGAATTTGTAAGCATTAAGCAGCTATCATATTCATCCCGTGTCACGTGCATTTGTTAAGCTATGAAAGGGTGTGAAGGCCACTGGCAATGTCAAGCCATCACGGACTATAGCTGGGTTAGATGGCGACCCTTTTGCGGTGGGTAGCGAGCCTTGTGCGAAAGTTCCCGAATAACCCACGCCGATGTAAAGCTGACGCTTGCTATACTCGTTCCTCACAGGCTGAATCGGTCCCTTGGCCTAAGCAACCGTTCGAGGAAACTACACCTTGTCGACATGTTGTCCAATGACCGTTTTGCAGAGTCTTAAAATATACTATCTCTTTTCTAGAACATGATCCTTTCTCTTTTATGTCTGAAACTTAGCCTTTGTTTTGAACTTAGTCGATTTACTCACTTAGCCATATCGTTGCATTAAAAGTTAATCGATTCATTCATTGTCTTGCATAGGCTAAGTAGAATTGCATGAGGAAGCATGTTTTCCATTTTCAATACCGGCAGTTTGATAGCAAGTGTTTCGTGAAGAATCGTGCCACGATTTTCTTTGATTCTACACTATTATGACAAGCATTCATTTACTTCACATATTGATTTTGAAGTAGAGGGACGAGGAGAAGGAGGTCAGCCACTCGACTTAGACTTGCTTCAAGCGAGCGAATTGTTGGCTGCACTGACGTCGCCTACGCGATCACCTGCAATCGCATAAGCAACTTATTAGAACGCTGTGTAATTCAAGAAATTTCGATATGAATGCGAAGATCAAACACGAAAGTCACGAAAACCTATCGAAAACATTCACGAAAAACGTATTCATGAAAACCAAAGCCAAATCCAAATCAAGTACGGCATGAATATCAGAGCAACGGGAGGTCTCTCCCGACTCAGCCACAGAGCCAATCCTTGAGGTGCAACCCGCTGAATATGGGAGTTGGTTCCAAAGAAGCCATTCTATAACGTCGAATGGATCTTAATTCAACCGTTCCCGTTCGATCGACTCGGCCGATTATGACCTATCGGTCCCGACCGAATCGGTAGCGACATTGTTCCTTTCTCGTGCACCCCGTGGACAGAAACGGGGTACGATGTAGGGACGGGGCATTACAACGATCTCAAAGCTCATCATATAAAGTATGACTTAGGCGATGGAAACACTGTAAACATGTCAGGATTGTAGGTCAGCGGCAGGTTTGGACGTGTGACAATGGGTGATAGAAATACTGTGCCATGTACCGAGTTTGCGCTACAACTTGGTTTCAGTAGGGAGGCTGGCAGATGATGGCTGTCGCAGTCTGTTTGGGGACAAAGATTGGATGCTTGCGAAGGGTTCCCAACAGTTGACTCATCCGAATCAATGGGGAATCCTATGGAAACAACGACAAAACTTGATAATAATGAAAACGGTATCTCGGTCGACATTCGTAAGTATAGAGGTATGATCGGGAGCTTACTCTATTTAACTGCTAGCCGACCCGATATTATGTTTAGTGTTTGTATTTGTGTATGATACCAAGCAAACCTGATATTATGTTTAGTGTTTGTACTTACACTTCCATTAAATGTGATAATACTTGCTCTATAAATCTCACAATAAATCCGATTTTTCACTCACGCATAAAACACATTGAGATTAGACACAATTTTCTTCGTGACCATCAACATTGATAATACTAGCTCTATAAATCTCATTTCCATTATTGAAATTAATATTAATACTAAAATTTAAATTAGTTTTTGATTTAACATTTAAACTTAGATTTAAATTCACAACTTAAAAGTAGTTAAAGTTAAAATTTTATTCTTTTTTACTTACAATCTACAATATTATTGGAACCAACATTAATATTAAATCTACAGTGGCATTTCTGTTAATTTAAAATTTATAATATAATTGAAGCTAATATTAATACAGTGGCATTACCATTATTTCCAAATCGCCTTTTCCTTGTTCGGTCATACCCCTCCACGAGCGGGTTACACCCCCGAAATGAGCGGGTTAAATAGCCTTTTCCAAAAAAAAGAACCCATCTGACTAGAGAGAAATAAAGGAGAGAAGAAGAACAGTCAGAATGGAGAGGAGCAAGAAAAAAGTCAACTACAGCGGATGGGCCGTCATCCCTACGGAGATTCTCTCGATGATGCTGGTACTGTTGGGGATGCCGGCGGACGAGGTAATTTGCAACGTGGCCCCAGTTTGTCGTTCGTGGTGGAAGGCGCTCAACGGTCCCTTAGACTATTGGTCCAACGTCGACTTAGTACAGTGGTACCGGAGGATCCAGCAAACCACTAAGATTAGTTTGACCATAAAGAAGCTCGGGGCTCGCAGTGGAGGATATCTGTAGTGCCCCGTCCCTACATCGTGCCCCATCTCCATCCACGGGGTGCGCGAGAAAGGAACACTGTCGCTATCGATTCGGTCGGGACCGATAGGTCGGAATCGGCCGAGTCGATCGAACGGGAACGGTTGAATTAAGATCCATTCCACGTTATGGAATGGCTTCTTCGGAACCAAGTCCCATATTCAGCGGGTTGCGCCTCGAGGATTGGCTCTGCGGCTGAGTCGGAAGAGACCTTCCGTTGCTCTGGTTTTCATGCCGCACTTGAATTGGCTTTGGCTTTCGTTTTCGTGAATGCTTTCGATGGGTTTTCGTGACACATTTTCGAGCTCGCATTCATATCGAAATTCCTTGAAATACACAGTGTTCTAATCAGTTGCTTATGCGATTGCAGGTGATCGCGTAGGCGACGACAGCGCAACCAACTGGTCGCTCGCTTGAAGCAAGCCTAAGGCGAGTGGCTGACCTCCTTCGCCCCGTCCCTCTACTTTAAACTCAATATGTGAAGTAAATAAAAAGCTTGTCATAATAATGTAGAATCAATGAAATCGTGCAACGATACTTCATGAAACACTTGTTAACGAACTGCCGGTTTTGGAAATCGAAAACATGCTTCCCTATGCAATTATACTTGGTCTATGCAAACCAATGAATGAATCAATTAATGTTTATCGCAACGATACGGCTAAATGACCAAATCAACTAAGTTCAAAGGAAAACGGTCATTGGACAACTTGTCGACAAGGTGTAGTTTCCTCGAACGGTTACCTAGGCCAAGGGACCGATTCGGCCCGGGAGGAACGAGTGTATAGTAAGCGCCAGCCCTTCATCGGCGCGAGTTATGCGGGAACTTTCGCACAGGGCTCGCTACCCGACGCGAAAGGGTCGCCGTCTAACTCAGCTATATGTCCGCGATGGCTTGAAATTGCCAGTGGCCTCCACACCCTTCACACTACTTAACAAACGCATATGGCACGGGATGATTTTGATAGTTGCTCAATGTTATACAATTTCATATGCTTGCCGCAAAACATGTTAACATGCAAACCGAACAGGATGGTTAGAAAGATCATTGAACTAGCTAGCTAACATGTTTACAAATTTCTTGAATCAAATGCAGAGCTTGGACTTAATTAGCCATTCACCAGTACATGTGTATCGTGCTGATCCTCGCTCTTTGCAGGTCCCGCGAACCAGGAAGGACGCGCCAACTAGCTCGGCGACGTTCGTGACTTTTGAAGCTTCGGCCGTGCGTCGAAGACTCTCTTTCAGCGACTCTACTTTTGAAGGCTCTCGACAGTCCAAGAAAAATGACTCAGTGTCCCTCCCATCCAGGTCAATGGAGTACTTGTGAATATTGAGGGATGTGTGCAATGTATGGAACGGCTATCTCATCGGCACTCTTTTGTAATCGAGTCATGTTGTAGCCCGCGCGGCAAAGAATCTTGTATCGGAGTCTGTAAAAAGATGTTCATTATCAATAAAGATCAAGTTTCCTTTAATTATTGTGTGTATCAATTTGTCTGCGTACTCTCTTAGATCTCGTGTCTCGGATTACCTTATGACTAGGCCTTGTGCAAGCACAAATTAGGTTCGCACGGCATCACGCCCGGGGGACGACTATCGATTCGACGGAATCGGGGCGTAACATAATGGTATCAGAGCACGGCTTTACGTCCTTGGCCTCCAGTGTCGAGTTCTAGTCTCCAACCGTTGACCTCGTGTCGATGAGAAGAGTTGTTCCATACGCTGAACCCAGGACATTTTTTGAAACTAACGAGAGTTGCCTTTCCTTTTCCCTGCAGTTACGGGAGCTCAGGCAGAAGACGAGACGAGCGCTTCCAGCGGCTCGAGTGCTTCTGGACCCGAGCATTCCATCAACCCAACGGGAATGACGCCTACTGTAGCTGGACCTTCCGGCGACCCGATGCAACGTATGCTGCAAATGCTTGAAATGCAGCAACGTCAAAACGAGCTCCACTGTCAGCAAGCGGAGGCTCGTCAGGCTCAATTTGAGAATCGGTTCGAGGCTCAATTCAAGCTGCAGCAGCAGCAGCTGAATACCCTCCAACAGATCGTACAGTCGGTCGTCGGCAACAACAACTCAACGATGACACCTGCCGTGACCCAGCCTGCGGTTCGATCCAACGAAGCTGAACCAGAGGCGCCCGTGCTTTCACCTGCAGCACCGAGAAGTTCTAACTTCGACGTGTCAAAATTCACGAAAAGCTGCCGTACTTCCTTCAACGGCACAGAAGATCCCGCGGTGGCGATCGACTGGCTGGAGGAGCTGGAAGATAAGTTCGAGCTTCTGGGTGTCGAGGACTCAAAGAAAGTCGTGTGTGCTCAACTTCTACTTTGAATGAACGCGCACGATTGGTGGGCTGTGCAGAAGCGGGCAATTCGACGTGAAGACGAGACGGCGGCGATCTCATGGGCGACATTCAAAAAGGCGTTCGAGACTGAATATCTTTCCGCAGCCGTGCGACAGGAGAAAGAAGATGAGTTCATGCAGTTAAAGCAGGACAATATGACGGTACGACAATATGCGGCCAAATTCAATAAACTGGCCAAATTTGCTGGGGACTTCCTACCTACCACCTCCAGCCGAGCTCGACGATTCGAAGTGGGCCTGCGTTCAACCATCCGTGCACATGTTTCGGTGCCCGAATACAAAACCATGGGCGAGGCACTCAACCACGCCATCCGTCTGGAGTCCGAGTATCCTCCTACTACTACCGGCGCTATTCACTTTAATAACAAATGCCATAGTAATGTGGGAGGCAACAACGCACACAAGCGTCAAAATCGTGGCAACGGAGGCGGCAACCAGACGAAGGATCGAGTGGTCTGCACTTTCTGCTCCAAGGAGGGACACTTGATCAGCGAGTGCCGACTGAAGAACGGTACATGCCTCAGGTGCGGCCGAGCCGACCATACCGTACGCGACTGCCCGAAGAAGAACCGAGGCCAAGCACCTCGGGCTCCACCGACCGCACCCCAGAATGGCCAAGACCGTCGCCCTAATGCTCAGGGCCGTGTCTACGCCATGACCCGAGACGAAGTATTTGCATCTGACACAGTCGTGACAGGTATACTGCAATTCAATAATAAACCTGCTCGTGTATTGTTTGATTCAGGTGCCACGCATAGTTTCATATCGGCGGACTTTGCCGCCGAGCATAATTTTCCCCTGACACCGCTCGGTCTTGAGCTTACTGTTAACATCCCGTCGGGCATGCCACTAGCTACGAATTTAGTCTACGGAGGCGGAATCATCTGTATAGGTGGTCAAAAGGTCAGTCTCGATGCGATAGTTCTAAATATAAAGGACTACGATATCATTCTGGGGATGGATTGGCTTGGTCCGTGCAACGCAACTATAGACTGCGCCGAAAAGAAAGTCACATTCTGTATACCGGGAGTGCCTGAATTCTGCTACTCGTGTGGTGAGGCATCGCCGACCTGCATGGTGATCTCTGCAATATCTGCTCGACGGATGCTGTATTCCGGGTGCGAAGGCTATCTAGCTTCCGTTCGAGACATGCGACAGGATGGTACAAACGAGGGTCAGACCGACGTTGTGGCAGAATTCCCCGATGTGTTCCCGGACGAGCTGTCCGGCATGCCGCCCGATCGAGAGATTGAGTTCACTATCGATACCTTCCCCGACACTCGACCGATCTCGAAGACCCCGTACAGAATGGCCCCTGCAGAGCTTAAAGAACTCAAGGTGCAGTTACAGGAATTGCTCGACAAGGGATTCATCCGACCCAGCGTCTCGCCATGGGGAGCGCCCGTACTGTTTGTCAAGAAGAAGGACGGCTCTATGCGTCTTTGTATCGACTACCGCGAGCTGAATAAAGCCACCGTCCGGAACAAATACCCCCTGTCCCGCATAGATGATCTGTTTGATCAACTCCAAGGTGCCACAGTGTTCTCTAAAATTGATTTGCGTTCGGGTTACCATCAACTCAAGATCAAGCCGGACGATGTGCCGAATTCTGCCTTCCGTACTCGATACGGCCATTACGAGTTCCTGGTAATGCCGTTCGGCCTAACGAACGCCCCTGCTGCTTTTATGGATTTAATGAATCGGGTGTTCCGCCCATTCCTCGACAAGTTCGTAGTAGTCTTTATCAACGATATACTCGTCTACTCGAAGAATCGGCAGCAACACACTGAGCATCTGCGGACCGTGCTTCAGACCCTTCGAGAAAACCAACTATATACGAAGCGAAGCAAATGTGAATTTTGGCTTAGCAGCGTCTTATTCCTCGGACACATCATTTCTGCTGAAGGCATTGCGGTCGACCCAAAGAAAGTTGAAGCCGTTGTCGATTGGAAACGGCCAGCGTCCGTCGGCGAGATTCGAAGTTTTCTTGGCTTAGCGGGATACTACCGACGCTTCGTGAAAGACTTCGTGAAGATCGCATCACCTCTGACTCGCCTCACCCAGAAAGGAGTCGCATTCGAATGGTCGGACGACTGCGAAGCTGCATTCCAAGAGTTGAAGCAACGGCTCGTCTCGGCCCCGATACTCGCACTTCCAGAAGGGACAGAGGGTTTTCAGATATTCAGCGACGCGTCCGGTCAGGGCTTGGGGTGTATGCTGATGCAACGGAACAAGGTGATATCTTTTGCTTCCCGACAGCTAAAGCCGCACGAGAAAAATTATCCCACGCACGACCTGGAGTTAGTGGCGATTGTGTTTGCATTGAAATTGTGGCGCCACTATCTCTATGGTATGGCGTGCACGATCTATACCGATCACAAGAGCCTCAAGTATCTATTCACGCAGAAGGAGCTGAACTTGCGGCAAAGGCGTTGGCTGGAACTAATCAAGGATTGCGACTTGACTATCGACTACACGTCGGGAAAGGGAAATATTGTGGCGGATGCTTTGAGTCGGAAGTACATTGCCTCATTATCCATTGACCCCCGACTGCTACGCGACCTTGAAGAGATGGGCATCGAGCTCCGAGTCAGATTCCGGAACGTACAGTTGGCAAAGTTACAGTTAGAGCCGAGCTTGCTGAATAAGATCAAGACCGCTCAGACGGACGATTTGTACCTGAAGAAAGTGCGAGAGCTAATTTCGACAGGCAGAACGACCGACTTTGCGGAAGACGAAACCAGCGTGCTTCGATTGAAGGGTAGGCTATGCGTTCCGGACGATTCAGAACTCAGAAAGGGGATCCTGTCGGAGGCGCACTATGCGAAATACACTTTGCATCCAGGCAGTACCAAGATGTATAAGGACCTCCGCACGACCTTTTGGTGGCACGGAATGAAGAGAGATGTGGCGCTCTTCGTGTCGCAATGCATGGCCTGTCAGCAGGTGAAAGCTGAGCATCAGCGACCAGGCGGGGAGATGCAGAACCTCGCTATTCCCGAGTGGAAATGGGATCATGTCACTATGGATTTTATTGTTGGCCTGCCGAAGACACCACGGGGGAATAACGCCATCTGGGTCATCGTCGATCGATTAACCAAGTCAGCGCACTTTATCGCCATCAAAGTTACTTGGAGCGTTGATCGCCTGGCGCAGATTTATCTTGACGAGATAGTTCGGCTGCACGGAGTTCCAGTATCCATCGTCTCTGATCGGGATTCACGATTCATGTCGCGATTCTGGAGTAGCCTTCAGTCGGCGTTGGGAACCAAGTTGCAGTTCAGCTCAGCTTACCATCCTCAGACCGACGGCCAAACGGAGCGCGTCAACCAGATTCTCGAAGACATGCTACGGCTCTGCACAATTGACTTCAAATCAAGTTGGGACGTCCACCTACCGCTGGCGGAATTTGCATACAACAATAGCTACCAATCCAGCATCCAAATGGCGCCGTATGAAGCTTTGTACGGCCGGAAGTGCAGATCGCCCATTTGCTGGGATGAAGTCGGGGAACGGCAGATACTCGGCCCGGAGCTGGTGGAACAGACTGTGGAAAAGGTCAAGCTCATTCGGGAAAGATTAAAGACCGCACAGAGTCGCCAGAAAAGCTATGCGGACATTCATCGTCGACCACTCGAGTTTCAAGTAGGCGATCACGTATTTCTCAAAGTGTCGCCCATGCGGGGAGTTAGTCGGTTCGGCGCGAAAGAAAAGTTGAGTCCGAGATTCGTCGGGCCATTTGAAATACTTGAACGGGTCGCGCCAGTGGCCTACAAAATTGCCCTACCGCCGGCGCTTGAAGGTGTACACAACGTCTTCCACGTCTCTCAGTTGCGGAAGTACGTGCACGACCCTAGCCACGTGGTAGATTTTGGCCAGCTGGAGCTAAAGTCAGACTTATCCTACGTTGAAGAACCAGTGCAAATCTTAGAACGCAAGGATAAGTTGCTACGAAATCGAGCGATCCCTCTCGTCCGCGTCCTCTAGAAGAACCACTCGGTCGAAGAGTCGACGTGGGAGCTTGAATCGGAGATGAAGGATAAATTCCCTTCATTATTCTCGCAGAGGTAGGTTCCATCTTTAAGTTTCGAGGATGAAACTTTTTATTAGTTGGTTATGGTGTAGTGCCCCGTCCCTACATCGTGCCCCGTCTCCGTCCACGGGGTGCACGAGAAAGGAATACTGTCGCTATCGATTCGGTCGGGACCGATAGGTCAGAATCGGCCGAGTCGATCGAACTGGAACGGTTGAATTAAGATCCATTCCACGTTATGGAATGGCTTCTTCGGAACCAAGTCCCATATTCAGCGGGTTGCGCCTTGAGGATTGGCTCTGCGGCTGAGTCGGGAGAGACCTCCCGTTGCTCTGGTTTTTATGCCGCACTTGAATTGGCTTTGGCTTTCGTTTTTGTGAATGCTTTCGATGGATTTTCGTGACGCATTTTCGAGCTCGCATTCATATCGAAATTCCATGAAATACACAGTGTTCTAATCAGTTGCTTATGCGATTGCAGGTGATCGCGTAGGCGACGACAGCGCAACCAACCGGTCGCTCGCTTGAAGCAAGCCTAAGGCGAGTGGCTGACCTCCTTCGCCCCGTCCCTCTACTTCAAACTCAATATGTGAAGTAAATAAAAAGCTTGTCATAATAATGTAGAATCAATGAAATCGTGCCACGATACTTCATGAAACACTTGTTAACGAACTGCCGGTTTTGGAAATCGAAAACATGCTTCCCTATGCAATTATACTTGGTCTATGCAAATCAATGAATGAATCAATTAATGTTTATCGCAACGATACGGCTAAATGACCAAATCAACTAAGTTCAAAGGAAAACGGTCATTGGACAACTTGTCGACAAGGTGTAGTTTCCTCGAACGGTTACCTAGGCCAAGGGACCGATTCGGCCCGGGAGGAACGAGTGTATAGTAAGCGCCAGCCCTTCATCGGCGCGAGTTATGCGGGAACTTTCGCACAGGGCTCGCTACCCGACACGAAAGGGTCGCCGTCTAACTCAGCTATATGTCCGCGATGGCTTGAAATTGCCAGTGGCCTCCACACCCTTCACACTGCTTAACAAACGCACATGGCACGGGATGATTTTGATAATTGCTCAATGTTATACAATTTCATATGCTTGCCGCAAAACATATTAACATGCAAACCGAACAGGATGGTTAGAAAGATCATTGAACTAGCTAGCTAACATGTTTACAAATTTCTTGAATCAAATGCAGAGCTTGGATTTAATTAGCCATTCGCCAGTACATGTGTATCGTGCTGATCCTCGCTCTTTGCAGGTCCCGCGAACCAGGAAGGATGTGCCAACTAGCTCGGCGACGTTCGTGACTTTTGAAGCTTCGGCCGTGCGTCGAAGACTCTCTTTCAGCGACTCTACTTTTGAAGGCTCTCGACAGTCCAAGAAAAATGACTCAGCGTTCCTCCCATCCAGGTCAATGGAGTACTTGTGAATATTGAGGGATGTGTGCAATGTATGGAACGGCTATCTCATCGGCACTCTTTTGTAATCGAGTCATGTTGTAGCCCGCGCGGCAAAGAGTCTTGTATCGGAGTCTGTAAAAAGATGTTCATTATCAATAAAGATCAAGTTTCCTTTAATTATGGTGTGTATCAATTTGTCTGCGTACTCTCTTAGATCTCGTGTCTCGGATTACCTTATGAGTAGGCCTTGTGCGAGCGCAAATTAGGTTCGCACGGCATCACGCCCGGGGGACGACTATCGATTCGACGGAATCGGGGCGTAACAATATCTACTGTCCTTCTCTGCGTACAAGCTCGACGAAGCAGCCTTCCCTTTTGCATGTTTAAGGCCTGTGCAAAATTTTATTTGGTCTTATTCTAATACTTTATTTTTTCTATTACAAAATTTTACGTATACTTTGTTAGTTTCTATTGATGTTTCCCCTTTTTATAATACAGTGGGAAATTTCTATGGGTGCTGCGCATTCCGAAGTGCAACGTGAGTGATGAAACTTTCGTGAGACACATGGAGTTTCTCCCGGTGCTGGAAGAACTCGACATTAGCTACTGCCTTTATATCACGTCGACTGGAATATTTTCCGCCAGAAAGTATTGTCACCGTCTGGTCTAGCTGAGGAGGAACATGCCCCCTCCAGATTTCATAGTCAGGAATAGATTCGTGCTGAACACGTCGAACGAGACGGAGGGAAAGGCCGTGGCTGATTCGATGCCGCGTCTCGAGCACCTAGAGATGGGATCAGGCATGTTCAATAGAGACACGCTGCGATCTATCATATGCAATTGTAAGGGTCTTCGCGTGCTCGACATACGTGGGTGCTTCAACGTGCACTTCGACGACGACCTCAGGAAAATTTGTGATTCAATACAGACGTATAAACGGCCCTTTGATGATGTAATTCCAGGGGAACCTGGATACGAGATATACAGTGATTTAGATCTCATCAATCAGTCCCGAGGTGAATGGTTCTTCTGACATTAGCATGCATGCATGCATTTTTTTTCTATTTTTCACTAGTCTACATATACGTATTTTGTACGTATTTTAATTAGAATATTATAAAGTCAGTTGTCATCTTTTCGTCTTTTTCAGGTGACTATTTATATGTCAAGAGATTCGAAGTACAATTTTTTTTATTTTTTTTTCTATTGAGAATAATAACCTTTAGAAAATGGTAATGACATAAAAATTTATTACCATTGGAACATAATGTTATATGGAACCTCATTATAGAGTGGAAGATAAAATAGACTGTGATATAATGACGGCTAAGACGGCTCACTTTTGAGCCGTTTTGAAACCTCATTAAATAGTGGAAAATATGATATCAGTATCTTAACATTAATACAACATCTCAGTATAATCATATCCAAGAGATTTCAATATTTTCCAACACATATTTTATCTTCTTCAAGATAAATTTTGGCGGTGCAAATTCCACTCATATTAGTGGTATCAGTGCCATTCACCATAATTAATGGTGATCGATAGACATTTATACAAGAAGAGTGGCCCGGGGGAGATACGAAAAAATTGGTTTTTTTTCACAACCCTTTAAAATCTATTTATACAGCCAAACAGCCAAACTATTCATCTTCACCAGCCTTCAAAACCAATTTATATAGATTCAAAACAAAACTAAACAGCCAAACTATTTAAAATTTACAACCCTTCGGAACAGTCTCAAATGTACCATTCTCCGTCCCAAATGTATCATTCTTCGTCCTAAAAGTATCATTTTCCGTCCTAAATGTACCATTCTCCGTGTTAGAAGAACGGTGAATGGCCATTACCCGTCCCAAATTGTTCCATACTAAGTTAAAAGCATATAATAGCACCAAAAAAAATGTTAACAATAGAAAAATTCTACAGAACCCACACACCAGACTCGAACCTAGGCCTTCCATGTAAAAGTCAAACAGCACAGCCAACTACGCTTGGAATAAGAAGAGTCACTGGAGGTCATTGAATATTCCCAACTTCCAATCAGGAATAAGAAATTGAATATCCCCAACTTCCAATAGGGAATAAGAAGAGTCGGTTAGGAACGTGTATATATATACATAGGGGGCCCCATTCATTTGAGTAGGTTGCATATTTAACATGGTTCCAAAAAGATCATCTGGTTGGGAACCATGGCCAAAGTCTTCTTCCAGTCGTCGTCAAGCCTCTCCGCATGGAGCACCCTCTGCGCCGCCTCCGGCCCATGACTGTCTGGCAAAGGCTGCGGACTTTCTGACCTCCTGCGGATTGTCACTGGAGGTCATCGCTCGACCTCTTCATCCGGCGCCCAACTTTGACCTGTTCCCGATCACTCCGGAGGAACGGGATTCTCTGGAGAAGAGGGAAGGGTTTCGCCGCCTGTGCCATAGGGCGGGTGTACGCACCCTGCAGGACTTTGCGGAGATCCTCCGCGAGGCTAGTGAGGGGTAGACCTCTTATTTTTTTGTTTTTTTTTGTTTTTTAAAGTTTTTTTCCTCCTCTTGTATCCTTCGCCGAAGAATGTTCCGACGACGAAGGTGGAATTTAATGCAATATAATATTTTTGTTATCTCAATTTGGTTTTGGCTATAAGCGACTAACTATTTTATCTATTTTTCAATTAACAAATCTTGTTACGTCAAATCCATATATCAGCGACGATATCCCCATCAATGACTTATTACGTCATAGAATTGATTATGCTGCACGCGTCAATCTTGCCGTCAAATCCATCTTAAATATGATTACAAAGTAAACTAGAGGACAACTTTGTGTGTTTTAATTTTACTTTTTTTCAAGTACATAGTCTTGTTACCAAGTCGTCAAGCGTGAAAAATTCGGGATGGCAAAAATACGAGTATAGAACGGCTCAATGCAAAAAAAATACATTCAAAAATTTAATCAAATATTCGAAAAATGGAAATATTGAGATTAGAAACTTCACATTCTTAAATATGTTGTCAAATTTTGTTAATTAAACATGTTTCCACCCCATTTTTTGTGCCAAATTTTTCAATAATTTATACGGAATACGTGAATATATACTAGTAATAATAGTAATAAATTTAATTTTGGAAAGTAGTTTTTAAAATTAGGGTCTCAAAATCCTAAAGGTTTATGTAGTGATTTCACATGGATATATACTAGTAATAATAGTAATAAATTTAATTTTGGAAAGTAGTTTTTAAAATTTAATAGTAATAAATTCGACCGTCTCATACTAGTAATTATAGTAATAAATTTAATTTAAGACTCAAAACTATTCTAATTTTTTCTACTTCCCGAGGTCATATAAGACGGTCGAATTTTTCCTCTTCTTCTCTCAAACCCTCTTCCTTCTCCCAAAATCTCTCCCAAACCCACTTCTTATCAAAATGTCACCGAAGAAAAAACGACCGTCTCCAAAGGGGAAGAATCTACAAAGGGATGCGATACAGGCCCGAAGGACAAAAATTGCAAGGGCGACAAAAGCCAAGATTATGGTCGCTAGGGCAGAGGCCGAAAGGGCAGAGGCGGAAGCAGCGGTGGCAGTGACGATGAAAGCGGAGGTGGCAGCCAAGCCACCTGCAAAAAAGGCTAAAAACTCATTGCTCGACAAAGACCGGAAAATCTATCTTCGATATAGAGTCATCGGAGGACTCAACTTATGAAGGTCGAAGGCGTACTCAAGCGAAGGCTAAGATGGCAACGGATACAGAGTCATCAGCGTACTCTAAGGATTTTGAATCCTCATCAGAAGAGGAAAATGAAGAGGAAGAGCAATCTACAAATAAGTCCCAGGATGGAGAGCAGGTAGAAAATTTTAAAGACTCTAAATCTAAGAAGATTTACAATAAATATTTCAAGAAAAATACTATTATGCCTGAAAGATCAATTAAGATAAATGATGTCAAAGACGAAGCTTTCCTGGATATATTAAAATTCTATCAATTGGAGAAACTGATCAAATCCTGTCTTGAGAAAATCTCCCAAACAATAGTAAGAAAATTTTACTCAAACCTTCCGGCTGAAATTAAAGAAAAAGAAGAGGATCAACAACTGGTATTTCTGAGAGGAAAACTGATTAGGGTAAATGCTGCTGTTATTAATGAATTTTATGGATTTGATCCAGTTCCTGAGTTTGATATGAAAGATATTGATAATGTTTCCATGAGGGATACAATTCATGAGATTACAGGTGTATCAGTGGGTGCCAGGACCCCTCAAAACGTATACAAAGATCAATTAAAAACTTTGTATAAATTGTTGCATGCCTACGTATCTCAAACACTCAACCCTACCGGACATGAGTTTTCAATCCATCCCGAGAGAGTAAAATTTCTTTATTATATGGAAAAGAAAAAAAAGGATGGATATAGGTTCCTACATGTTCAGTAGAATGATGCATCTCGTGGAAAAACTAACTGCAAGGACAGCTCTCCCTTTCGGAGGATTTGTATGCTCGATGGCTAGTAAACATTTTGTCCTAATCTTAGCAGGGGATGTTTATATTAAAAATGAAGGTCCCATGAGAAAACTAACATTCATTCGAATGTTTGGAAAACGGGCAGCAGCTGCAAGCAAACCATCAACATCTGGAAAACCATCAACTTATGGAATCAAAAACACTAAGAACATGGTTGATGATCTATACAATTTTGTTGCTGCAAACTTTGAGAATGTCTTCAAAGAGATGAAGACTATATCTGACAACCAGAAATTGTTCTGAATAAGATTAACCAGATAGAGGTTAAATTTGCTGACCAAGAATAAGTTTTTTCTTCCCTCGTGAAGAAGGTAAATGGGGCTACCCCAAACTCTTATGTAAAAATACACACTGTGCACATTGACACTTTAATGCTAGCCCTCTCTTTGATACTTCTATTTATGTTTATGTATATCATTTCTACATATACAGTGAGTCCATACTGACTATAATTTTTCTTATTCCGTCCCTCAAGGTGTAGGTGAAGGATATTTTGAGGAAGAAGGAGAAGATGGAGATGGCTATGAAGATTCATCTTTTGAGTTTTGAAGCTTTTATTTCAATTTGGAAGTAATATTTGAATTGTAATATGCTTCTGAATATTTGTTGGTCTTGGCGGTCAAACTAAATTTTGTGTTTGAAATATTATAAGATTAAACTTTTCGCTTGTACTAAGTGTATACTTCATAATTTGTTTGGAAAATGTAATATGGTCTTGAATTTAGAGTAGGTCTGATATTTATTTGGATTATTATATTGTGAATTATGCAGGTTCTATTTTGAATTACTAACGTGGATTGGGCAGATTACTGTAACGTGGATTATGCAGTGTATTCGACTTGGAATGAAGTATACTTAATTTGATTATGATTTTTTGGTTGAAGCGTTTATTTGATTTACAGTTGGCCTTCACAGATAATATTGATCTTTTGGTGTTTTGTTGTATTCCTTTGATTTGTAGATGCCCTTCACAGATTTCATGAGTCCTGGGTACATTCCTAGGATTTACAGATGGCCTCATTACGGATGCATTCCTGGGATCACTAAAATTTTATTTGATTGTAATGTGTTTTACTTTCTGTAAAAAATCATTACATCGATGCCATGCATCAGTATGAATTCGATGCCAGTTTAATGCATAATGTAATCCTGCTTGTTCATCCCTTGTTATTGCTGAAGCAAAATTGTAATCCTGCCTGTTCATCCCTTGTTATTGCCATCAGTACATGATGTCATCAGTATGAATTCGATGCCAGTGTAATGCATAATGTAATGTAAGAAAAATTCTCTTGGATAGTAGGTTAATTATATTCAAACACTCGCAAGAAATTTTGTGCAGACATACAGTGGAAGACTGATAAAATGATATTCAGATTTTCTTGAACATGATTTAATATTAAATGAATATACTTTGGTAAATGATATTAAAAATACTGTAAATATTTGGTGAAAAATATATGAGATACTTGAACATTTCCAGTCCTAAATGTACCATACTTTGTTAAAAGAACAGAGAGTGTCCATTCTCCGTGTTAAAAGAACGGAGAATGAGCATTCTCCGTTTTAAAAGAACGGAGAATAGCCATTCTCCGTTTTAAAAGCAAGGAGAATGGACATTCTCCATGTTAAAAGAACGGAGAATGGTCATTCTCAAGGAGAATGGCCATTCTCCGTGTTAAAAGCAAGGATAATGGCCATTCTCCGTCCAAAAAAAATATTATCTTCGAAAATATTATCATTAGAAAAGTAAAAAATATTTCGTCCGATCAATACAGATTTTTTTTAAAAAAAATATGTGAGCAGATAATCCGCCCGACCTCAGAAGCAGGTTTCCTCAGTTCACCACCACCACCATGACATGTTGTTTTATTAACAAAATATTAAATTATTAGATGAAAAATAAAATTTCTGACAATGGCATGGACAGTAAAATTAGAGCGGTGCCGCTGGTACTTCTCCTTGTTCGAGGAGGTCTCGATGACGTCCGACGCGAACCAGACCGATTCTTCTCGGCACCGCTGGTACTCCTCGTTGTTCTAGGAGGGCTCGACGACGTTCGACGCGATCCAGACCGATTCTTATTTCCTTCTTCATCTCTGTTTCTCTTTCCACCACCACCACGGCCTGTAACAAAAAAAATTACAGAATTTATACGTTGATGCACAAAATATTAAATTGGATGGACGAAAGAGAGAGTAAATATGAGTTAATTTAGGGTGTTCATTGAAAAATTAAAGTGAAGAATGACCTGCTAAAGCAAGTTACCGACAGGTCAAAAGTCAAAATCAGCATTAAATGATGTTTCTACTCTATTATTCAATCTGAACCATTGGATCAACATCCAATGGTCCAGATTTGGGATGTATCGATACATCCTTTTCCAGGGAATATATTGTAGAACGACCGATATATATATATATATATATATATATATATATATATATATATATATATATATATATATATATATATATATATATATATATATATATATATATATATTTTATATATTAGGCTAATATAGAATATTAGTCCCAAATTCTAGTATATATAAACTAGTATATATCATCATCATCAAATGTTAGTATATTAGGCTTATATATATATATATATATATATATATATATATATATATATATATATATAAACTAGTATATATAAACTAGTATATATCATCATCATCAAATGTTACTCCCAAATTCTATATTAGTCCCAAAGCCTAACATTTGCTATTATATATATATATATATATATATATATATATATATATATATATATATATATATATATATATATATATATATATATATATATTGTTGGAAAATGTGAATGTATATTTGTTATAATAATAATATCAATTTTTTCTGTCAACGAATCTATGAAAAGGTGTACGAATCTTTTCATTGGAAAAGGTGTACAAATCTATTTATTGGAAAGGTGTGCCCTTTCCATCGTGTCTCTTTATTTCTATAAATACACATGCGTTTGGAGCATTCAAGCATTCATCCAATTCATCCATATTGCATTAGTTAGTCTAAGAGAGAAAGACAACCAACGTTGCTTCGACGAGTTCCTACGGTGTGAAGTGCTGCTACCGAAGGAAAGAACCGTTGTATCCTGGGAGACTAATCGCCATTAAACCGTAAGCACAAGTGCGGGACGAATATTGTCTTAAGGACATTGAACCAAGTTCAAACCTCGGTATCATTTTATTTATTTTACTTATATTTTAATTTCAGAGTCTAAATACAGAGTTAGAAAATTTATACTATATATATATATATATATATATATATATATATATATATATATATATATATATATATATATATATGAAGCAATGAGTAATTGTGGCGAGCTCGTCTCCACTGCGGCTCGAACTCCCGACCACTTGGATCGCATGCTGTCCAGTGGTCGGGAGTTCGAGCCCCAGTGGACAGGGCCGGCTCTAGCATTTTTGAGGCCCTAGACAACTCCTATAAATTAGGCCCTCATCCATCTATATAATTGTTACTAAAAATTCAGCAAATCCAATAAATACAAAATACAATAAAATTAGTCCTTGAATACACATAAATTTTCATCAAGATTAAATAAATTGAGCAAATCTTAGCTCCAAATTTATTAAAAAATGAAACCAAATAATACTAAACTAAATATAAGAAGTAAAAGTTCATACTCTTCTCGCTTTTTTCTGTGCAAAATTGTCAATTAAATCATTGTGGTCAAGTTTAGCTGCAATTCTTTTTTCAATAGACAACATGGCCAAACTGTTCAATCTATCTTGTAACATAGTTGATCGAAGGTAGTTTTTTTATCAACTTCAGCTTAGAGAAGCTTCTTTCAGCAGTAGCTACTGTAACTAGTATTGTCAATATTATTCTATGTGCTATTCAAGCATTAGGAAAAGCCAAACGCAAATTTTTGATATACTCCAACACTTCAATTGGTTTGATTAACCATTCTGGTAATGATTTTCTCAACAACTGCAATTCTGATAATAATTCAAGTGCATCAATATCAGAATCATCTCTATGTTTCAAAAAAATTCAAGTGTCGCACATGAACATTTCAAACTCTCATCTTCTACAGCTTTCAACTTGCTCAAGTTAAACAAAAATCTAAGAATCTTTTCATATTTTTTAAACTGCTCAAATCTTGTCTTGAGCGAAGAAAGAGCATTATCAGTTATGGTTATAAAATTATTAATCCGAAAAGATTCTTCAGCCGCTTGTATTGGTTCATCTCTAGAATTCTCATCAAAAAATTTCTTCTTGTGACGAACATGAGTTTCACGAAAAATGGGTTCAATCTCCATTTCCAAAGCAATCTTTTTAGCTTCATTCTTCGCAATTTAAAATCTAGTATTCCTGTACTCTTCCAAAAAAAGAATGAGACCTTGCAAAAGATTTATACACTCCCCAATATTTATTTCTTTTCCTTGGAGAATCTTGCTAACTTTATTCACTTTATGCAAAATTTCAAACCAAATCACCATGCCAACAAGAAAATCAAACTTTCGAAGTTCATAATTTGCTAAAGATTCAGCCTCACTCGTTTTAGTCGCATCAACACTACGTTCTACTAGATAAACCAATGCATCTCTTATTTGATGAGCTTGAAATCTTACCGCTTTTGCACTAGCAACACGAAGCTTTCCCAACGTGTATCCGACCATGATTTCAGTGCAAGTCCTTTTCCATTGCTACCCTTGACATAAGATTTGAGAACCTCCAACCGCTTGGTTGAACCAGAGAACAACTTATAAATTCGTTGTATCACCCCAAAAAATGTTTTAGCTTGAACGGAACTCATGGCCATATCACAAAGAGCAAGGTTAAGAGAATGACAGCCACATGGAGTGTAAAATGCCCTAGGATACTCTTTTAGTACCCTACTGCTTAAACCTTTGTATTGTCCTTTAATGTTAGAACCATTATCATAACCCTGCCCTCTCATGTCATTAAAATCAAGTTTTAAAGTTTCCAAAACTTTTTTAAGTTCATTGAAAAGCGCTTCCCCGGATGTCTCAACAACTTTTAGAAATTCAATAAAGACCTCTTCCACTATTATTGGAGTTGTGGAAACATCAACACATCTTAGTATAAGGGACATCTGTTCTTCGTGACTAACATCCGGAGTACAATCAAGAACTACAGAAAAATATCTTGCTCGTTTGACAATATCAAGGATCTTGCTCTTAATCTCGCCCACCAACAAAAGTATTAACTCATTCTAAATATTATGACCAAGATAATGGACACGACGGATCTCTTTTTTTCGAATACGCCTAAGGTGTTCTTCCATTATCAAATCAAAGTCAGCAATCATTCTAATTATACTTTAAAAAATTCCACTATTGTGATCATCGAGTTTCTCATTACTCCCACGAAATGCCAAATTATTACTAGCAAGAGTTTTCACAATGCACATAGCTCTCTTTAAAACCTGTATACATTTTTTTCTCGACGGTTTTTTGATTAGAAGAATCAATTGTTAGATTTTTTTTTTTCTCATCCTTGTTTCTGCCTCTATCCAATCTGTTAAACTATTAAAGTGATCACTGCTCTTTTCATGCTCACTAACCTCGAATGAATATTTTTCCAGTCATTATACCCTATAGTTGCTGTTGTTAAAGGACTTGGCACAACTCTCTCTCTTTTGAATAAGACACAACAAAAGCAAAATACCTTATCATTTTTCAGAGAGTATACTAGCCATGATCTATCAAGTTTTTCACCATTTGGCAAAGACCGAATGTAGTGTTTGTTACTAAAGCTTCTATTTTGGGCATTAGCCGGATACACTTCATTCATAACTCTTATTGGGCCCTTCTCTACTAGGGAATCAACTTTTCTTTGTGGCATATTATTCTCCCAATTTCCCGGATCAAACAAATCATTTAGTTCTTCCTCATTTATATTTAAATCATCATTCAATGGTTCATTATCAACTATATTCCCCATATCGTTATTATTATTCTCTTCTTCTATTCCATCTCCTTCGCGATTGTTATTTAAATGAATCTCATCATTCACAATTACGTCCTCAGTCAAATTTTTATTAGTATCCACGGGTTTAAATTTTCATAATTCTCAACCACATTCCTTCATTAGTATCCATGGGGTTTAAATTTTCATAATTCTCAACCACATTCTCAGGAATGTTTTCATCAACAATACCACTCTCAGTTTAATTTGGAAATATATTTGTGGGTTTTACATACATATTCATAGATCCTGCGAGAGATTGTGTGAGTTTTTCTTGTCTTTCTTTTTTCTTCCTCTTCGAACTTCCTGATTCAAATTTTCTTTTGCCCGTCATGATTTTCTAATCACACGCAAACCTAACAAAAAAGGGGAAAAAATTAGTGAATATTATAATAACTTTAATTAAACAGCAAAATCATGGTCTTTCTAAAAACAAAAAATTGTATCTGAAGCATAAAAGTTCTATAGTGTTGTGTAAAAAGAATGAAGTTTCAAACTAGGACCCACTACGCCCAATTTATGGTCGTAAAACTTATTTGTGAAATTTACGCCCAACATAGGGGATTAAAAAATATTAAAAATATGCTCCTATGTTTTAAGTCTTAAGACATAAGTTCTTTTTTACATGAAAAAAATTGTGAAAAAATGTTTTAAGTCTAGTATTAACACAAAACATGAAAAAAAAAAATGAATGGCATTTCAACAGATGTAAAAATTTTGTTTAAAAAATTGTAAAAAATTGTTTGAAGTCTCCTGTGATTTAAGTCTTACAACAGAAGTTCTTTTTATATAAAAAAATTATAAAAAATTGATTTAAGTCTGGACATAGAACATTAAAAAAATGATATTTGATGAATGATGGAGAAATTGTAAAAAAATGTTTTAAGTTTCCTGTGTTTTAAGTCTTAACACCGGAATTCCGGATATGAAAAAATTGTTCTCTCTCTGAGAACAAAACAAACAAATATATGGACTATGGAGCCATCACTCATCAGCCAAGGAGGAACTCGGTTACTCGGGAATAATTCAAACAAACAAAAAGAAACTTGGATAAAAAAATTAGATAACAAAAACCAACCTCTCAATCTGGCCGGCTCTGCTTGCCACCGCCGGTAAAACTCTTTCGATTTCAGATCCGGCAGCTATGCGGCCGTGCCCCCAAATGAAACAAAAAAATTATTTAGAGGGAGTCAGAAAGAGAAATCAATTATCACTTTTTCACTTATCAGGATTCAGAAGATAGTATTATTTAAAGAAAGAAAGATGTGACATTAGCTATCAAATACGCAAATTTATAGGAGAAAATATTAATGTTATAAATTAAAGAAGAAAATTACTAACCTGCGATTGCGCCAAGGATCGAATTGTTTCCTTCTTCTTCTTTATTCCCCATTGAGAATAATTTTTGGAAAGCTGAAAGGAAAAGGGGAGGAAATGGAGGCAGATTAGTCGGCTACGGGTGACTAGGTGTGGAAGTTTAGGAAGTTCGGCTCAATTTGGAATTTAAAACGGGAGGGTCGGCCCCAGCTATCACATTAATTCAGCTGGGAGATACTTTTTTGTTTGGTGTTTGGCATTGCTAATGCTAAATGACTAATAGACTAGAAAATTTTAGGGGCCCCCATGGGGGAGGAGGCCCTAGGCCTAGGCCTGGGCTGCCTCCCCCTGGAGCCGGCCCTGCCAGTGGAGACGAGTTCGCCACAGTTACCCATTGCTTCAATATATATATATATATATATATATATATATATATATATATATATATATATATATATATTAAACCAAGCGGCCGTGTCGAAGACACCCAGCCACCGCTTGGCCCGGGGGACGTGGGCGAACCACCAAGCCGCCCCCGTGGGGGCTCGAACTCCATCCGATGTATATGAAGAAGAAGAAAAAAAGGAAGAAAATAATGTAAGAAAACGGTTTATTGTTGGACATTTTTCTTCCAATATACATTTGGGTTGTGTTTAAACCATTTCATGGAAAATGTCCAACAAATGAATTGAACTTTTTTAGTTCTGTTTTAACAGTTTGTCGCAACTGTATACGTACAATTTCATTAAACTTTAATGTTGTATTTGAAAGTTTTTTGGGTTCTAGCTGACTATAATAATATAACACATAATATGAAGATGGAGCCTAATTAGGAGGTTACCTCCATTGGAAGCCCGTATAGCATGGTTAACGCGTTTGGAAGTGGTTCAACATCGACCCAGTCCCCGCCGTGCAGAGCTTGCAGCCCGCAAACGTCTAGCTGAAGAAGAAGAGTGACGATAGAAATGTCGGCATGCGCCGGCATCCCCAATCCTTGCTTCATACCAACTCCAGAAGTCTCATTACAAGCCCTCTTGTCTCCAACTCTGCATCATGAATCTCCCGATAATGTCTCCAAGACATATTAGCTAAAAATAAATATCTACTTTAGGAATATTATTCTAGAGAAAAAATGTTTATTCATTTTGGGCTTAGAACATTTCGAAGCATCGAGGTTTATAGAGATTTGCAATAGAATTTAAGCCGAGAAATTGAGTAATAGCATGGCAAATTTGAAATAACTATTTTCAAAGAAAATTCACATATCATTACAGAGGTCAGATACAACTGGGTAAAGAATGTCGTAGTTGTTACAACTTGAATAACAAAATGAGATACATCGTTCCATATATTATGTCCCTTTACTAGAAATAAAAGATATATACACCTTTGGCGAAAGTCTTCAAAAGCCGCTTGGAAAGCTTCGAAAGAATATGACGAAGCTTCAAATATATAGGAAGGCTTCAGAGCAGCTAGGAGCACGTGTGGAGACATTCGTCAGTATATTATCGTGTACTGGTGACCTGCAATTTGAAAACTATTTGAAAGCATGCAGTATTATAGTGATCTTTTTATTCCTTAGTTTAATTTACAGATAATGCATGAGACATGAAATAAAATGACAACGCACGGTGAATCTTACCCGCGGTAGAGTCTCCTTCCCTGCAACAGAACTCCATATTCTTCCCTAAGAAACAGACATTATTAGCTAAACAATTGAATACATGAAGGTCACTAGCACCACAAGTCATCCTGGACTACAACTTGGTTAAGCAACGATCCTTTCAGCGCTGGTAGCGAGCCCTACTGAAAGCTTCTAAATCTCTCGTGCTAGTACGTTTGCACATATATCACTATTCCCCTAGGCCGAATTGATGATCTGTGGCAATAGCCGGTCGAGGAACCAATACCTTGTGCACAAGTTGTCCATGACCATGCATGTCTAAGAAACTTAGTTATTCATGTATAGCATGCAAGATAATATTCACAGATTCTACTTCCTTCAAGCATTCATGCGAAATTTCAGACGACAGTTGCAACATTCATCCATGTATTCAAATATATTTTAGCAAAATATTACAACATGCATTTTATATAACAAGCATACAATAATACCACTATAAGGATCATTCCTTCATTCAATCTCTTCAGTCTACACTCTTCTTCTATCTGGATTATTCAGAGAACCAGAGCTTACTCAGGAGAGCCGAATCGCCATCCAACTGAAGACTTGCATTCACATCCTGATCGTCGTTAGATTGTCAACTGAGTAAAGAATCAAATCCATCGCCACTATTCCCAGGAAAAAATGAAAGTGTACTCAAAAGATCCCGTCGAAGGGTCATTGTTGTACTTTGTTCGTTTGTTAATACAAAAAGTTATTTCAATACTTTCTAATGGCAAACAATAGGGTTTGAGGAAGCGACTCGTATATAGAGTTCTTCTTCAAGATATGATCTACTACATCTGCGACTTGATTCTGAAGCCAATCTAAAAAGAAGAATGATATTAATTCAATTTGTTCTGATCAATCGATATTGATATGGTTGTCAACATAATGCCCCGACTAGGGAGCGGGAAACTACACCTCAACATGTCTAACAAAATTATCCAGTACCTATGGAGGCGGTGGTTAGTACACTGGGGAATACACTGTCGAGCAACCAAAATTACATTCAGCTGAAAGCAGTCATGAAGTAATCATACGAAAAAATATATTTTTTAATAGTGGTCTTTCTATCTTCTAGCTACTTATATTTCGTGTCAATACTAAATTAAAAACCATATTTAGTTTTTGAAACCTTAATCAAAAGTCATATTTTTCTTTCATTCATTCAAACAGTAGAGACGATTTCATTTCCATTCCTTTTCTACTCTTACTAAACACAATATATTCTTAAGCAATGTTCAATATTAGGGCATGATAGCAACATTACACTTGTCACTTCCTTCTTATAAGAAACAATTTATGACAAGAAACATAGAACAATAAAAAAATCATTTATATATTCTTACCTACGACCAACTGTCCATCCATACAACAAAAGGACTAGAACAAATTTTACTTATATATATATATATATATATATATATATATATATATATATATATATAGATATATATATATATATATATATATATATATATATAAATAGATATATATATTTTACTTATATATATATATATATATAACAACAAAGGACTAGAACAAATTTTACTTATATATATATATATATATATATATATATATATATATATATATATATATATATATATATATAAAATATATATATATATATATATATATATATATATATATATATATATATATATATATATATTTTATATATATATTTTATATATATATATATATATATTTATATATATATATATATATATATATATATATATATATATATATATATATATATATATATATATATATATATATAAAATATATATATATTTTATATATATAATATATATACCTTGTGCACAAGTTGTCTAATACCAATGCATGACATGCAACTTCTATCAAATAAAATAATGCGATACAAAGCTAAATGCAAATCAAACATTTCTATCTTTCAGACTATAGAACATTGGCTCTATTGTTCGTTTTTTTTCCTTCACAAACACATTTAACAATACAACATTTTCAAAAGGGCAGGCGGCGGAGGTTGTTGTCCGCTTGCCATCTATTTCAGTGTAATCTTTCTCTCCTAACTATCATTTAGTGATCCGGACAAATTTAACAGTATGTCGCATAAAGCATACATTTCAAGTGTATAGTTTTCATTCTTCCTTATACAACAAAAATCACAACTCTTTCAATTCTATCGACAATTTATATAACTCAAGCATGCAATTATATCCATTAACAACATACGATATAGGGTCTATGCAATCATTTTGTCTTTTGTACAAGTATATCAATCGTTTAGCAGTCCCTCTTTAACTAGAAAAGATTCAGTTCAACGACATACGATAAGGAAAAATAAAGTGATTTTTTTCTTTTCTTTTTAAAAACATATGGTAAAGAATCTAGACATTCTAATATCCTTCCTTAATAACTACAGTAATGTTGTGATTTGGATAAACTCAAATGTGGATGCCCTTATCCATATCTACAACAACTTCTATCCAATTTCCTCTATATATGTTATCAATGAGAAAAGTTACGTGCATTCTTTCTGGCTACCAATATTCTTATCTTTCTCTCTTATTTTCACAACACGTTATCAGCACGATTGCTCGAGAAGTTTTAGGTCATCGAGAAAGAGAAAGATCACATCAGAAAATTGGATTGAACAATCCAACCAGGTTCATAGATTACATTTATTTTGATAAGAAGTTTGTAATATGATCTGAACTCCAAAACTGATTATGTCTTTATTGTTCATTGATATGCATGCATGTGAGTAATTTTGATCTGAAGAATGATAATCTTAGTTTTCCACAAAACACAAAAAAAATGATTATGTTAGATAGATTTCATTCACCTCTTAATCCGAAGCAAACTAATATAACCTTAATAATGATTTATATTTTCCAGTACATATTATGTATGGAGATTGTTATTTAGATTGGCTTTTATTCTTTTTCAAGGTTTTCATAGGTTCCAAGAGACACATCATTTAGATATGGCCATCCATACATATAAATTGTTTAAATAAATATATTTATTCATCATCCATACATAGAACATTTGGTATATAAAAGACATACATCAATTTTGTACAAACTTTTGAATCCAATGTATTTGCTAATAGATTATATGTTATAATTAGATTCTTTCCAGAAAGGATTTTGATAATTTTGATAAATGAAAAAGGATTTATCAATTTTCATTTATCAAGTCATCTTGGCTTTGATGAGTTTAAGTGCATTACAATGTGACCATCATTCACCAAATATATAAATCAGCATAACAAATAAATAGCATTAACAGTAGATAGATAACTACATATTTAGTGGTGCATTATTGCTTCAAAAACACACCCTTTGCACCAGATGTGATTAGAACTGTAACAGTATCGATTGAAGTTTTTTTTAATGGTAAATGTTGTAATACAAAATAATCTCTAATTATATATTTGTTGCCAAGAGGAGATCTCGGAAGAAGAAATATTTTGAAAAACGATCTTGCTTTACTTTGCTACTCTAAAAATAAATTTTATTTTCCATATCCCGTGCATCAGATAGAAATTATGAAGGATAAGATTTTATTTTGAGTTTCGTGAAAGATTCTAAAAGTGTTCATAAAAAAAATATTAGTTGCTTCTTTATGATTCCTTTACTATCCAAACTTCTCCAAATGGTGACGCATTTTACTTTGGGCCTATGCATTTGCATATCTCATATTTACCTGTTTGATGATATAGCTGTCTAAAACATCACTTGTTGGTAGATTGCTTAGATTTTATTTCCTGGACTAAAAAGACACTGAATTCTGATATGAAGTTTTGATAAGGCTACATAAAACAGTTCCTCAATAGGATCAACTTGCGATAATGAGTTAATTCAAAATATAAGGCAACTTATCATTTTCTCTATGATAGAATGTTCATTTTATTATGCCTTGCGTCCATTTGCCAAGATTTGTCTTCTCAAATGATTATGGTTCTATTTATCACCCATACTTTTATTGTTCCTATTTCTATGTCTCATATAATTGAGTATGAACTATTGCTCTTTATTGTTTCATTATCGCATGTCCCCGAAGGATATTTGTGGTATGCCTAAATGAGACTCATGTTATACTCATGGATTTCTAGTATGATATTTCTATCAGTTTAGCTTTAATATACTTCAAGATTTTGAGTAGTTCTCACCAATATATAGAAAAGTGTTCCTTATACGCTTATATCTATCGTACAAGAGTTTGGAATGATACATAATATGAATGCATCACCAAGGTATAGATGACTAGTTCCATGATGACAATTATAATGCTTTAAGACATGAAATCTAGTACAAATTATATTGCTTGTATATATTTTCGAACACCCAAATAAGTGCATGCATGACAGGTATTGCGCTTCATGTCCGAAAAAAAAGCCAGTCGCTCACTTTGCAGGTCGTAGTGAGTTGATTGCCCTCGAAGGGGTAAAAGTAATAATAACCAACTGGTATTTTATAGTTGCATATATATTAAAGTTTTAAATCTTGTATAAATTAGAAAATCTTAAAGTTGGTGACATAAGGTCCTTCTATCCATAGGGATACTACAGATGCATTATTGTCCTACCAACTGTCATTTACCCGAAGTTCTATGTTTAGAATCATTATTATTGATTAATAATAACTTTATTTGCAACTATTAATAAGATTTGTTCATATCTAGAAACTAGAACTCATGAAAAAACTAGATAGAGACATCTTATGCATGACTTATAGTGCTACTACCAACACCATCCTTATGGTTATGATCTTTTTTTCCTCTAATATAAATACTAGTTTGAAAGTAGTATCCACGATAGCTGATCATATATACTCATATTATTGAAGGCTCTGGCAGAGCACACTTAAATTCTACCTAATGGAACCCATCTACTTATACATAATATTTTATACTCTCATAATTCCAGAAGAATCTTTTTGAGAGTAAAATGACAAATGGGTATCATATTAGAACTCTGAGCAAGTGAAATAAGGAATATCTTGTGTAATCACTAGTCTAGAGAACCAAAAGTTAGTTTAGAGAACCAGAAGTTCGTCAAAAAAACTAGAAGTTCGTCTAAATATGTTCTCTAGCTATTCACTAGTGACATATATTACTCATATTGGAGATGTTAAGTCATATACTACGTTGAGCCAGAAGCTCAATCCTAAGGGTTCATTATGAGCCAGAAGCCGAATGATCAATAAGACACCCCAAAATAATGATGGCGAGAATCATCAAAACTAATTTGTCTGATCTCATCTTTTACCTAATTACAGAATACACCCTTGATCTCAAGGATGAGTGATCTTAAGGATTAAGTTTATTTATTACTATCAATACTGAAGATTGTATCTGAATAACAATGTATCATCGAATCGAATCGCATTTTTTTGGCTTATGTTGCTGTTATTCATTGGCATCTATGTTTTTGAATTATAATGTTGAATATTTTTATGTTTATCTCCTTAGATTATTATATCTTCTAGACATACTGTCAAGTTAATAAGACAGAATTTTCGCCATTAGGGGAAGATATTGGCAGATAAATATCTTGTTCTAGAAAAATGTCGTGAATTATCGTTCTAGAAGAATGTAGAATTGCATACATCCATTTGTTCTAATCTTACTAAATTAAGAGAAATTATCTCTAATGTTTCACTACAAGTGAATTATTAGATGTTTTCTCAATTGTGCTGCATAAATAGTTATACCAACTATGTATCGATCTTCTAATAGACGTAAATACCAAAAGAACCAAATAAAGACAGCAAATGAATAAGTTATATATTAATAACGCATGGGACCTAAATGTTCTAAAGATTCTTCTATCCGGAATAAGGGACTGAGTAATATAACGCACCCTAAATGTTCTTGAAAAAATAGCTCCTGAAGAAGCATCTCCTGAAGAAAAGTTCATGACGATCCGGAAGATGTCATAAACCAAAGATCCAATTTCTCAAAATATATCGCTTCGGTCGAGTATATACCTCATATTCTAGATGAGATTGAGAAAGATGTACCGGTACCCAAGAATTCTATGTTCAAGAGAAATTTGGAATCAAGAAAATTTTGTCATAGATGACATTACATCTATTAATAAAAAGGGTGATGATAATAACACCAAACCACGAATAATCTTTGAATAGAAAAGGATAATGAAAAGATGCGATATCTCTCGCAAAACATAGAGTGTTTGGTCCTATAGTACATAACCCAAAAGAAATAAATCCGATATGTTTTAAATGGGTGTTTGTAAGAAATAGAGATCCAATTATATTGAGCAATTTCAGCTCAAGTAATCTCGAAGGATTTAAAATTTCAGGTATATCCTTGAAGGATTAATTTTTTTACCATGTTATCCCCGACGGATTTGCAAATAGACCATATATGGACAAAAATTATCCAGAAGAATGTGATAGGTCCATTGAGTATATGTCTAGAAAGGATAATAAATGTACAATCATATTTATGAAGAAAAAAAATTATGAACGGACTCGATTCCTGAATGGATTCGATCGACAAAACGGACGTCTATGTACATGAAACTACCTCCACAAGAGAAGATCTAATCTCCTAAAGAGATTGAAAATACCTCCCGAAGAGATCTCCAGAAGAGATTTTAGTTGATAGTATCTCCTGCAGAGATTTGAAATATTTCATGAAGAGATTGAAAGTACCTCTCGAAGAGAAGGTCTTATGAAGAGATAAAAATGTGACAATCTTTCGAAGAGATTGATATCTCCCGCAGAGATTGGTATCTCCTGAAGAGATTAGTTTCTCTCGAAGCGATCAGTATCTCCCGAAGAGATCGGTATCTCTAGAAGATATTGGAATCTCCAGAAGAGATCGGAATGAGATCAGAATCTCCAAAAGAGATCGGAATGAGATCAAAATCTACAGAAGAGATTGGAATCCCCTAAAGAGATCGGAATCTCCAGAAGAGATGAATCTTCAGAAGAATCTTCAGAAGAAATGGATCTTTAGAATAGATCTACTATAATCTCCTAAAGAGAGAATATTAATCTCCCGTAGAGATAAATCTCCTAAAAAGATATAATATGAGTAATTATCATTTACTCAATAAACTATAATGGCTAGATCAACGAGATTCGTTACGATCGAAAGAATGAAATAACATGTTTTGGGTCCTGAAGTACCATGTTTAAAGAATATAAATATAAATTATTTATTGCCATTCACTCAGCACAATATTTTATGTGAATCTGTTGATTTGCATATACACATAGACATGACATATCATTAATGATTTAATTCACGTATTTTGAGATATGCAAATGCAAGGTATTTATTCATCCTTAAGAGGATATCACAAACAAAGGTATATCTTTTATAAACAATGTCGCATGTATTTGAGAGAGAACTAAAGAAAATCACTGTGGCAACTTCATCAAATCATGTGCATGGCTATGATTTTAATAGTTTAACATATCATGGGGAGTTACGAGCTTTCGGGAATCACAGATAAAGTCTGCAACCTCTGCATAAGAATATGACTATAAATGTATAGACAAATAAAGTGTTGGGTGAGATGTATTATTTAAATAATATTAGGGGTTAATTTTTTATTTTGAATTGATTTAAGAACAAGAATGTAATATTTTTGAGGGGGGCGCATCCTGTAGATGCAAATATCATGAAGATGCTAATGGAGACATTTTGAAGTATGTCTTTGCGTATTGTACTATTTTTCTTTGTTGAGGTTTTTTTTCCACTGGGTTTTTCCTTCGAAAGATTTTTAATGAGGCAGTGTAAGTCGCACCCACTTGGATTCCTGAAGAATCATATTCCTAAAGAATATTATTGTACTCTTTTCTTTTCTAGGAATTTTTTTCCCAAAAGATGGGCTTTCTTTAAGAACAGTTTTTAATGAGGCAATAATTAAAGTGGACATCCAAGGAGGAGTATTGTGATTTAGATAAACCCAAAAGTGGATGCCCTTATCCATATCTACATTTGAGTTTATCCAAATCACAACACTCCCCCTTGGATGCCCACTTTAATTATTGCCTCATTAAAGTGGGCATCCAAGGGGGAGTGTTGTGATTTGGATAAACCCAAATGTGGATATGGATATGGGCATCCAATTCTTTCATATGTACTTATGTCTATTTTAAACATTTTTTAATAGATTCTTTATTAATCGAGAAAGAATCAGAAAGCGAAGTCTTGCCCACTTACCTATGATCAAACATGTTCCAACAAGGGAGCTCTTACGGAAGGCTTTTCTTATTTAATTCTTATTTAAGCCAATAGATCGACATCGATATCAATATTATGCCACCGCTTGGAGCGGGACATTACATAATACCCTATTGAGAAATAATTTCGTCCTCGAAACATAAATGAATCACTTACCAATATCCAAGCATCGATATTCCTCTTTTGGTTTAAACCGAACCGAAATTGTCAAAACAGAAATTATAAAAATTCAAAACCGAAACAAAATTAGCAAAAACTGAAATCGAACCGAACCGAACCGAACGGAAAATCGATTCGGTTTGATCGGTTGGAATATTTATATTGTTTGATGGGCCTGGTCCAAACTAGAAATCGTTGTTAAATTATATTTGGAAAAAAATTATACACACATTTATTGTATTTCAAAATTACATTTAAGTTGGAATAGTTGTTAAATTATCAAAATTGGACTTCAAAACACATATATATAGTATACACATTTTTAATCACAAAATATGTATAGAATTAAGTGTAGTTACATAAACTTTCAATCTTATCTAGTTTCGATTTGGGACCGAAATCGAAACCCAAAATCAAAATCGAATTAAAATTTTCTATTCTCAAAACCAAAACCAAAACCAAACCAATTTTTTTTACAATAGGAACCGAATCTCTTATTCGTTTCAATTCGGCTCAGTTTGATTTTTGTCCAAAACCGAAACATATTCACCCCTACTTTCCATCACTATTACTCATCAATGAAACACATAATAGCATTGTAGAAAATATTTTATTATAAACATTTGTTGAACAACAGCGTGACACTCGTGGTCTTGTTTTAAAACCATGCTTTGCAACCGAAAACAGTCATGCTTTGACAAGCAGTATTTATTTTAATTGGATGTGTGCATGCACGAGATTAGTAGTTGCATACATATTAAATCATCTCTCTCAAATTTAAGGTGGTAGTTGTCATACAAAGAAACAAAACAATATTTAAGAGTGATGGTAGTTGCATACATCTCTCTCTCTCTCTCTCTCTCTCTCTCATATCTTCGGCCATGAAGACTAGTAGTGTATGGTGCTCTGTTCCTTTCTTCATTGTTCTAGTTTTTGTGCTGGTGCTACTTCCCCAAGGAAGCAACATCATGGGTATTAATACTCTCTTTCCAGTTATTTTAGGCTAAATATTTGTAGACTAACGATAGTTGTATAATTAACATGCTTCTTCCCTTACCCGAATATGTAACCTTCAGAAAAATGTCTCATTCTAATCAATCGAACTAGAAATTCTTGGTGTATATATATATATACACGTACTATAGTAAAGTAATTGTCATAGCTGCATTTAGGAGGAGGAAATATATATAGGGATTGTACATGTTAAAGTTGTTCAATCAATTGCGGCATGTTCTTCCTTTTGAAGTATGTGTGTAAAAAGGGAATGATGCCTTGTCCACAGTTTTGGACCGCGGTCCTGCTCTGTTGGCCATCCGTAGGTGTTCAAGTAGAGGGGGCCACAGAATTTGTCCTGAAGGATGCAGGGACGAATGGAGGCAGAGATTGTTGGAAATTAATTCATTTCTTCCTTTAAAAATCTGCAAACAAAATAAAAAAAGTAAATGTTACCGGCCTCCGGGAAAGTCGCTCACGTAACACTGTCCTAAGATTTGATTCGGGTCTATGTGCCGACTTGATCCGAATGCTCTTAGTGGTGAAACCCCCGCTCTACCGGTATCTCCTCGTCGCACACAACTCAGAAAAAGTGACCCGAACTTTAGCGTTGTCCAGAAAACAATAAAGAACTTTACGAATATTGATTGTTTTATAATGAAAGAGAGAGTTCGGGAGAGAGAGAGAGAGTGAGTGAAGTAGTGTTTTTCATTTGAAAGAATGCTCTCTTATATAGCATTAAGCATATGCTAAAGATAGTCTATGCTTAAAATAGCGTATACTAAAATTAGCCAAAAGAGGCCAAGTCTCCAACGTTACTCAAGCAAAGAAAAATGACACATGTTGAAGACTTGGCTTTTGAGGACTTGGCTTTTACTTGTAACATGAAACAATCCCCCCACCCCAAAAAAAAATGAAAAAGTTAAGTTCCGAAAAACATAGAGATAACAAGGAAATAACAATTGATGGAGGATTTCTGGACAAATATATACTATGCATAGATGAGATGGACTACAGCCTTGAATTTTACTTAGTTACTATTGTCTTTGTCTGAAGAAGTGCTTGATGGACTATGCCTTGAATCAGACTTCTTGAACCAGATTCAAAAAATAGCACACATAATACGCTAGAGGTTCTTGGGTCTATCGGGTGGCGCTTTGATTGGCCATGCACACTTTTACACATTCGTGAGAGTTGTCTAGGATCGTCATTGTCACGCCCCGCTCCCGTAGGAGCAATCATCCTCGCTAAGGCGTGATGCCGCACGGGCCTAGGTTGCGCCCGTGCAAGGCCAAGTCCAGAAACGGTCGATTTGAGCTAGGCCACAGAGTCGCACAGAGTGTCCCCATTTGCAGCTGAAAGTAAACGAACACAAAATTGAAGTGAATTCAAACTCTTTATTGATTTTCAAGAAGTTTACAAGCGGCACTAGGCCGATATTACAATTCGCTCAAGCTCTCTCTCTGAAACATAAAAGGCGTGCCAAGTGGCTTACAACATGGAATGATTCATGGCGATGTTCCGATACA
Organism: Iris pallida; assembly: GCA_029216955.1. Taxonomy (NCBI): domain Eukaryota; kingdom Viridiplantae; phylum Streptophyta; class Magnoliopsida; order Asparagales; family Iridaceae; genus Iris; species Iris pallida. Next base: position 10,773,865 of record JANAVB010035820.1, on the reverse strand, counting down.
ATATGTCCTGTATAGGGTGCTTCAGCTTCTAGCAACGTCCCAAGGCCCAGGAGTTGGCTCCGCGTCCTAACACGTTCGATGGAAGTTCCGCACCCGCCGGTGTCTCCTGCATCCTGCAAGCAGACTGTGGGATTATCAGTACATTGTTATGCACTGGTGGGGAGGCTAGCTCGCCCACAATGCTATCATTACCAAACACGTTCTATTTACTTTTGTGCACCGTCTATCATTCATTGTCTTTCTATTCTTGCCTTAGGATCATTTTTATGGCATATTTCATAGCCTATCTCATGTTGCGTAAAACAAGTGTCGTATGGAAATACATGCACGACTTACCCATACTTACCGTCCGGTCTTCCCTGTCTAACGTAAACCAAGTTAGTCAACAATTCATATGAAATAACTTAACGTAGTTCATGTAAGCATTCAATGTTAAGTGCGTGTCCTTGTCTTGGATTCTAGCACGTCGTAGGCACGTTTTCTAACTCTTTTGCTCGAAGTACTCTTGATCATTTTGTGTGTTATATTCAAGCCTATTCAGAAGGTGCTTTGTATAGTTAACTTAGACTACTTTGATTTCAATGCAAGGACTTGCACGTGGATTGCCACCAGCAAAGCCCACTTAAACTTATATGCACCGATCGCTGGCATCACAAGCCATTTTGGACACATCCCAGCGTAGTATTTCTCAACTAGCGTAGGGTGAGGACTGGCACACACCCCATTAGTCTCTTGAAATACCTCAGCACTTACGTCCTCCGGGTGGCCAAGTCTGCACCTAGGCAGCCCGTAAGCCTTGACTTGATCCCGCCTAGGCCGGCCACGATCCTTCCTTTGATCATGCCGTGGAATCCGTATCACCCGTGCACGGGTCCGTCCACGACCATTTCGTATTTTATCGTCATAGGCTAACCCTTAGCCACAATGCGTTATCGACCAGGTTGGCGTCCGTGCAGCACGGGTAGCGTGTCCCGTTGCACGTGCCCGTCACACCTGTCGCTAACCATTCCTTTCCTTCTTATCTTTTATTCATTCCTTCTTTTCTTTCTTTCACTTGTCCATTCGTTCATTGATTCATTTTCGTATTCATTCTTTCGTTGATTCATTCATTCACTCGTATATTCGTTCATTCTTTCATTTATAGATTATGCAACTTCCCGTACGGGAGTCGCCTTGGCGACCCATCGGTCCCATAGTCTTTCAATGTTGCTAAACTCTACTCGGAACGACTATGTTGATAGTCTCTCCGTTTCATTGTTGTAAACCATTTATTGTTTTCATTGTTGAACGCGTAAGGAACTTGAACGTAAGCTTGTGCCGTAGCACGAGCGTGGAGCACGGTACGAGAGTTTTTCATATTTTCCATTTTTTTTATATTCTATACAAGCATGCAAGATGGGATTATTCCTTTAGCTAGGTGCATTGAGTCATTTATTATCATGTGCTGGGTTATCGCCTAGCAATTCTCGTGATAGTGTCCGTATTGTTATGTATCTAGGCTAAGCAAAGACGGGTTCATCGGAGCCACCCACCTTAGCGATGTTCGCATCGGCCGAGCGATACTCCGAGCGTGCCTTTGATAGTCTAAGTCTGGATTCATTTTTGACGGGCCATTGTAAGTCTTGCATCGATTCTTCATCAGGTCGATGCCAACTCTTCGAATCGACGGCTCGTTTGAGTCGTTGCACTTGCCGTTTGAATCGGCGTTCCGCTAGGGCGGAGCGGGTCACTACATAATACACTACTCAAAACAAGTCTCGTCCTCGAGACTTCCTGAGTGCAGGTCATCCTATCATTCGTTAACTCGCGTCGTCGTGTTTCTTAGGCAATCCCTATCGAACGGCTTTATCACTCTATGGCACCGAACTATACTCGATACCTTACCAAGTTCCGTGTCACATACGTTTGGTCGATTTTTATTGAATAACTTTTCATTCATTTTAGAGTTGATGGCACTTATTCAATTCAAGCGTTTCTTTGACTTGGTTGCTATTTCGACATATCATGGGACTGAAACGGTCGCACGAGGTACATTGTAATTTATCAAACTCGAGAGTCGTAAGCTGAGGCAAACTCACTCATTCGTTCATGCGCATCTCAATGCCCACTTGCAGCTCTATTCGAGTTCATCGTATCGCTGAGTTTGGATCGTGCACATATCCAAGGCGTCCCCCGAATACGTACATTTCAACCAAGCTTAGCGACTAGCGAAATCGGACAAGCTACTCATGATTGTTTCGAATTGCCGATCGTTTTACTAACTTCGATTTAGAACCAAACTCATATGCATCTCACTATCGTTTTATCTCGGTCCTCGAGATGATCCGGTTCGCTTCTCAAGCGTTCTTGTCTACGAAGTCAATACGATTTTATCTTAGCGGAGTCGGCCAAGCCTAAGTAATTTCCGTCCGATTCAAAACCAAGTATTGCACCATCATCAAGCATTTTTTCCTATCAACGATTCAATTCGTTATCCCAACTTTTACTTGTGCATCATCCATCCCTATCATTTCCTTCGTTAGGGGCCAATTTCGTCGTCGTTCACGCACACTCCCAGTTCCCCATCCTACTCTAAGTCTTGCTGCCCAAGTCTATCGTCCGTCCAGACGATACTGTAGGGTTAATCGCACAAGTTCAATCACTCGGCATAGGATCGTCCATCTATCCGCTAGGTCAGCTCACAAGGTCATAGTTATACGACAGGTCCGTGGCTCGTCGTGTAAGGTCGTTGCATGACTCTCGCCCCAAATCCTATGGTCAAACCATTTGTTCGCTTGTACGGGAGTTTCTACCCAAGTCCGTTTCACTCAAATTTCTAAACATCGCTCATGATCACTTAATTCGCATCAAGACTTACGTTGCACATATTTAATTCCGTTCAATCACCAGTTCTCATGTATTCGATTACGAGGTCATCCAGCTCGACAATACATTGCGTCCCAATCTCATGCGAGTCCGATTATCTACGGTGGTTCATGAATCACCATACAATGCTCCTACGGAATAATCATTCTCATCGGGGCGTAACTCTTGTTTGAGTTTTAGACTAACCCATTCTCGATACGCGGATTGGACCTACTCAATCCTCAAGTTCGATCGTCCTGCACGCTAAGTCATTTTCGAGTCCACCTTCACGTCAAACCATAAGTCAAAGCACACAAATTGCCACGCCATGCTAGTTCAATCACCCCCGCTGTATGAATCATCATACCAGCGCTCACGCGGAGTGATCGCCCTAATCGGCACGACGCATGTGCGAGGCTGGAGTTGCGCTCGCATAAGACAAGCATGTCGACGTTGGGGTTATCGTCGAAGTAAATCCAAGCATTCACATTTTCATCCAAGTCAAATCAATTTGATAGTCTGACCGTCATACGTTCAACTAGAAAATCCTCGAGCTAAATCTATCTTTTCTTCGACACATTTTTAACATCCCAAGTATAGCATCCAACGGGACAATGACATTTGCACGATCGTCATTCACCGAGTCAGAGTACCCCCGAGTTATCGCATATCGATCTTTGATACGTCTCAATACCATCGACGATATGTGTAACCTGACGATCTTCCTTTGCAACCGATTTCGAGTCGTGCGTTGATGCTGTTGTCCGAGTTGGATATTCCACAATTTCCTCGATATTCAAGATCATGTTTGATCGCTATTCCTCAAGCTAGTCTCAAGATCGTTGTCCAAACTCAAGTGACAATTTATTTGAATCAATCCAAAATCGTGTGCGTGATCCTCTAAGTTCTCCTCGATCAAGACCATTCATTTTATTCATCGTTCCGAATCGTTTTCTAACTTGTGTTGACCATTGACAAGTTGTTCGAACGATATCTCGTTCGGGACATTCGAAGTCACGACCAACTAAGCGTGACGCATTCTAAGGCTTTGCGTGATCGCATCGCCTCGCCGACGTACTCGTTGTGTTTCGTAATCCTCAATTTTCGCTCGAATGATTTTCCAAGAACATCCATACACCACTCGGATTCGAGCCAAATGATCTAGTCGTCGATATTCATTCTTATTCTTCTCCGAACCTATCACATACACCACTCGGGTTCAAGCCATCCTATTTAATCCACAAGTCGCATTTGCATCATGTGCTAAGACATCCTTCAGATTCGTTCGACAAATATCTAACGTAATCGCTCACGTCACCTCGACGTACTAAGTCGTTCGTACTAATCCTCAAAATCTAATAAATCTTCCGTGCATGCCTAAGCGTTAGTTTGATATCGCTCGCAACTCGATTGCACCAGGAGTCGAGGTACGCGACACGCGGCACAACTTAGCCAAAAGGTCGTGTGTATAGCTATCCCGTACGGACTATACTCGAGTTCGCATGCTCACTTATTCTCGTTCGAGCGATAATCGATCTCACTCGCAACTCGTTTGCACCAGAAGGTCTAGGTGCGCAATACTCTGCACAGCTTAGCCAAAAGGCTGCGTGCATAACCATCCCGTTCGAACTATACTTTGGTCTCGTGCACTCGTTTGCTGTCAGTGTAAGCTCATTCAAGCACGTACTGCGTTTGCTAACTCTTAGCATCGGTTCCTTCCAACTCAAGTACGTCGTGGTTCGGCACAAAGGCCTTCGCCTATCGATCCCTTCAACCGAGCACTTGTACGAGCTTTTGAAAATATTAGACTTATTGTATGGAACATCCCAAGGCACAACGAGAGATAGCGTACACTTCTTTTGTTTCAAAATCGAGCTTTCAAAACTGAGAGAATCGAAATGAAGTCCAAGGACGTAAAGCCGTGCTCTGATACCAATCTGTCACGTCCCGCTCCCGTAGGAGCGATCGTCCTCGCTAAGGCGTGATGCCGCATGGGCCTAGGTTGCGTCCGTGCAAGGCCAAGTCCAGAAATGACCGATTTGAGCTAGGCCACAGAGTCGCACAGAGTGTCCCCATTTGCAGCTGAAAGTAAACGAACACAAAATTGAAGTGAATTCAAACTCTTTATTGATTTTCAAGAAGTTTACAAGTGGCGCTAGGCTGATATTATAATTCGCTCAAGCTCTCTCCCTCTGAAACATAAAAGATGTGCCAAGTGGCTTACAACATAGAATGATTCATGGCGATGTTCCGATATATTATGTCATGTATAGGGTGCTTCAGCTACTAGCAACGTCCCAAGGCCCCGGAGTTGGCTCCGCGCCCTAACACGTTCGATGGAAGTTCCGCACCCGCCGGTGTCTCCTGCATCCTGCAAGCAGACTGTGGGGTTATCAGTACATTGTTATACACTGGTGGGGAGGCTAGCTCGCCCACAATGCTATCATTACCAGTTCTATTTACTTTTGTGCACCGTCTATCATTCATTGTCTTTCTATTCTTGCCTTAGGATCATTTTTATGGCATATTTCATAGCCTATCACGTGTTGCGTAAAACAAGTGTCGCATGGAAATACATGCACGACTTACCCATACTTACCGTCCGGCCTTTCCTGTCCAACGTAAACCAAGTTAGTCAACAATTCATATGAAATAACTTAACGTAGTTCATGTAAGCATTCAATATCAAGTGCGTGTCATTGTCTCGGGTTCTAGCACGTCGTAGGCACGTTTTCTAACTCTTTTGCTCGAAGTACTCTTGATCATTTTGTGTGTTATATTCAAGCCTATTCAGAAGGTGCTTTGTATAGTTAAGTTAGACTACTTTGATTTCATTGCAAGGACTTGCACGTGGATTACCACCAGCAAAGTCCACTTAAATCTATATGTATCGGTCGATGGCATCACAAGCCATTTTGGACACATCCCAGCATAGTATTTCTCAACTAGCGTAGGGTGAGGACTGGCACACACCCCGTTAGTCTCTTGAAATACCTCAGCACTTACATCCCCCGGGTGGCCAAGTCCGCACCCAGGAAGCCCGTAAGCCTTGACTTGATCCCGCCTAGGCCGGCCACGATCCTCCCTTTGATCATGCTGCAGAATCCGTATCACCCGTGCACGGGTCTGTCCATGACCATTTCGTATTTTATCGTCATAGGCTAACCCTTAGCCACAATGCGTTATCGACCAGGTTGGCATCCGTACAGCACGGGTAGCGAGCCCCGTTGCACGTGTCCGTCACACCTGTCGCTAACCATTCCTTTCCTTCTTATCTTTTATTCATTCCTTTTTTTCTTTCTTTTACTTGTCCATTCGTTCATTAATTCATTTTCGTATTCATCCTTTTGTTGATTCATTCATTCACTCGTTTATTCGTTCATTCTTTCATTTATACATTATGCAACTTTCCGTGCGGGAGTCGCCTTGGCGACCCATCGGTCCCATAGTCTTTAAATGTTGCTAAACTCTACTCGGAACGACTATGTTGATAGTCTCCCCGTTTCATTGTTGTAAACCATTTATTATTTTCATTGTTGAACGCGTAAGGAACTTGAACGTAAGCTTGTGCCGTAGCACGAGCGTGGAGCGCGGTACGAGAGTTTCTCATATTTTCCATGTTTCTTTCCATATTCTATACAAGCATGCAAGATAGGATTATTCCCTTAGCTAGGTGCGTTGAGTCATTTATTAGCATGCGCTGGGTTATCGCCTAGCGATTCTCGTGATAGTGTCCGTATTGTTATGTGTGTAGGCTAAGCAAAGACGGGTTCATCGGAGCCACCCACCTTAGCGATGTTCGTATCGGCCGAGCGATACTCCGAGCGCGCCTTTGATAGTCTAAGTCTGGATTCATCTTTGATGGGCCATTGTAAGTCTTGCATCGATTCTTTATCTGGTCGATGCCAACTCTTCGGGTCGACGGCTCGTTTGAGTCGTTGCACTTACCGTTTGAATCGGTGTTCCGCTAGGACGGAGCGGGTCACTACAGTCATGTCCTATAGTTGCGGCCCTCACGACCTCTCATATAGGTAAGTCCTTAAGGGTTGATGATAGGAATCAACCCTACATATCATGCTTGGATTTATTAAGAGTTTAACCTCACCCTATCCATATCATAAAAGAAATATTGTCACCATAGGGATGGGGTATCAATGTACACATGTACAGCCTCCTGGGCTTTTATTTTAAAGAGAATTTAATCTCAAGGTCAGTGTTCCATAATAGTCACCTAGTCTAGCTTGTTCCTACCCATTGAACCGGCTTCTTGGGATCTCCAGTCAGACTCGGTTGGGTTTCCACTGATGGTGACTATACTATGGGCTTAACCCCATCCCCCTCGATGATTCTAGGATCAATGTCCTAGAGAGACCCTTCGTCAAGTGGTCTGCAAGGTTCTTTTTTGACTTTATATAGTCAAGAACTATATTTTTCCAATAGGCTTTTTATGGACTTGAAGCGCAGCTGCAGGTGCCTGTTCATCTTAGCATTCACAGAATCATACTTTAGTAGTTCATTAACAGATTTATTATCATAGTTTATGGAAATTGCAGGAACATGATAAACAGAAACAGGTATATGCATAATAAGATTTATAATCCATTCGGCTTCTATACAGGTAGTGTCCAAAGCTATCATTTCAGAATCTATTGTACTTCTAGTTATGATAGTTTATTTACATGATCCCCAGGATATTATAGCTCCTGCTAGGATAAAAACATATCCAGTTGTTGATTTCACACTATGTGAATCAGTTACCCAGTTTGCATCTGAATAACCTTCTATGATATCGGGGTGTCTAATATAATGAGTTTGTAATCTAGAGTACCTCTAAGATATCTAAATTCTCTATCTAATGCAGTCCAATATGACTGATTTGGGTTACTGGTATATCTACTAAGTCTTCCAATAGCAAATGCAATATCGAGTCTGGTCCTATTTGTTATGTACATAAGGAACCCTATCATCTGTGAATGTCTATGTTGTTCTATAGGTGATCCTTCATTCTTTTTTAGAACAACACTACTGTCAAAAGGAATAAGGATAGGTTTTTTTGTCAAAATACTCAAACTTTTTTAACATTTTCTCAATTGAATGTGTTAGGGATAGAGTATATCCATCCTTCCTTTTGGACACTTGCATTCCTAGAATTAGGTTTGCTTCACCTAGATCTTTCATATCAAACTGATTAGATAAATAATTCTTAGTATTATTTATCTGTTCCAGTGAAGATCCTAGAATAAGGATATCATCAACATACAACCATACGATAACACAACTTTCATTTGTATTTTTAGAATACAAACATTTGTCATATTTATTTGGCACAAAATCAAATTCTATAATGACTTTGTCAAATTTGTTGTGCTATTGCTTGGGAGCTTGCTTTAGGCCATAAAGAAATTTTACTAATCTACAAACCTTCTTTTCTTGACCTTTAGTAATGAAACCTTCAGGTTGCTCCATATAGATCTCTTCCCCTAGATCTCCATTTAGAAATGTTGTCTTTACATCCATTTGATGGATCAGCATATCATGAATGGAGGCTAAGGCTAGGAGGGTTCTTATAGAAGAAATCCTAGCAATAGTAGAGTAGGTATCAAAATAATATAATCCTTTTTTCTGAGTAAATCCTTTGGCTACTAGCCTAGCCTTGTATTTCTCTATAGTACCATCGGCTCTAAGTTTTCTTTTGAAGATCCACTTACAACCTATGGGTTTACTACCTAAAGGAAGGTCTGCTAAAAATCAAGTATTGTTCTCCATAATAGAGTTGTACTCATTGTTAATAGCTTCTTTCCAAAAAAGGCATCAGGAGAGGATATGGCTTATTCATAAGTTGAGGGATCACCCTCTATCAAAAAGGTGAAGAATACTTCTCCTAAATTCTTTTCAATCCTTTCTCTTTTACTCCTTCTAGGTTCTATGACTTGTTCAGGTTGAGAACTAGGTACTTGATCGTGAGAACTAGTAGATGGAGTAAGAGATAGGTTAGAGGAAGATAAAGGGATTTTATCCTTGAAGGAAAAAATGTTCTCAAAGTAAACTGCATCTCTAGTTTCTATAATTGTGTTATTAGATATTTCATTTACTTCAGAATGAGTTACAAGAAATCTATTGGCATTGCTATCTAGGGCATATCCTATGAACACAGCATCTATAGTCTTAGGTCCAATCTTTCTCTTTTTTGGTTCGAAAATTCCTACCTTAGCTAGACATCTCCAAACTTTGAGGTAATTAATCCTAGGGGTTCGAACTTTCCATAACTCATATGTGGTCTTATTATTAGTCTTACTGGGTATCCTATTAAGGATATAACAGGCTGATAAAAGGACTTCTTCCCATACATTATCACGGGCACCTGAGCTGAGAAGCATGGCATTGACCATATATAACTGTCACGACCCATTACCCAAATTGTTGGGCTGGGCTGAGCCATGTCCAACCTACGCTTAGTAAAAATGTAGTAAGTTGTTCTAAGAGTTTATACATGAATGATACTAAGTGTGCTAACATTAAGCCAAATAAGACTTTATCACAACACAGCTTCTATTAACGAAAGTAAACAAGTGTTAAAAGTTATTACACTTCAAATGTATGAGACTGAAGACAAAGTCCAGTATCCAAATATAAGTTCAAACCAAAGTCTAAGTCTCAAAACACATGAAAGATATCTAAGGAATGTTCCCCGCTGGGGCCTCTTCTGGAGCTAAGGCCAGGTCCTCAAATGCAGTGCCATAATATGTATCACATAGTATTTTCTCCTCGGAAAGTGCACCTATAACGTTATCCTGTCAGGACGGGAGCAAGTACTTGTACTACAAACATATAATACTGATCATGAAATGGTAAGAGATGAAATAACATAATCATGGCATATCATGGTTTATTCAGTTTTAGATACATTTTATCATGGCAACATATGTTTGTTTTAAAGTTTAAAATTGTAGCACGTACGTGATCGGTCAATAGGTAGTAGGATGTACTGTGGTAAATATCAAAGTTCTGAAGTGCACATACGTACACTTAACGGCATCGGTGTATATACTTACACAAATGCGAGATCAGACATACGACAAAGTTGCATATAGAATGTAACAGTGTACGGTAAATACATATGGAGTAGGGGGCATGATCACGTACTCTACTAACAGTTTTTTCATAACCCATTTTATAACATGTGAGTTATACTAAGAGTAGTATAAAGCATGGCATGTACAGAGAACCAGTAAGAAGTATGTGAAGATATGACTTGCAGTTTCCAGAAAGCAGTATTCTAATATGACTCATTCACAGTTTATTGTCATATGCAGTAAATAATTTTATAGGGGTACTTGCCTCGAGGAAAGCAAGGATAAGAATAGGTAGCTATAGATGTCCGATGTCCTGTCAAAATGATACACAATCTCAGTTCTAAGCTATGTTCAAGATTTTATATTAGTGTTGTGACACGGCTCCTGATAGGTTACTAGCTAAGTGATGCTCTAGCAGTCCAATGTGGGATGTTACAATCATCTAGACCAACACGTAGTGTCTCTACACTAAGGTAAGGTAAGGTCCGATACTAAAATATCCCAAAAACCCACAAAAATACATAAGTCAATATTAATTAATTAATTATTTAGACTATACATTGTGTTCCAATAATTATTAAGATAGTTATACAGTCTTATTTTATGGGAAATAATATACCAAATTAATCCTTGTTAATTACAGTAATTTAATATAAATTTTCTGGAATTTATAATATAGTGAAAGTATTTACTAAAAATCAGGATACCAGTATACATTGAAATTGAGTTCTGGTTTCCTATTTTTACACAGTGTCAAAAAAGTAAACTAAATCATGGAAAAATTATATTAAATTATATTAATTAACATAGTATTTTATATAAAAAATGAAATTTAATAAGCATTAAAAAGTTGTCTGAAAATTCAAAAACAGAAAAAGACAGAATCTGAAATTAATTAATTTATTAATTAAGTATTTTGTCCGCGTATACGAACTTGAACCGGAGTCCAAACACAGGACCCAAAGCCATGAAACAAGTCCGATATGACTTGTACAGACCTTAAATATGTGTAGGCTCATCCAAGTCCACTCGACCCATGCTAGGTTTGGACTTAGAGTGGTCGATTGCACAAAATACGAAAAATCGTAAATAAATACGAAATTTAAATACATGTAAGTAAATAAATTTAAATTACAGAATTTAAGAGCGTACATATTACAGTATAGGTACTATATTTATAAAATACATATTATAGTATAGGTACTGTATTTATTTACATATTATAGTATAGGCACTGTATTTATAAAATACATATTTAAATATTACAGTATAGGCACTGTATTTATATTGACATAATTTAAATGACAGAAATGAAAATGCAAAATCAAAATATAAATATAATTTTATATAATATATTCATCCAAAAATACAAAAGAAATTAATATTATATTGATATCATTTTATCATAATTTTATTTAGGCATATATACATATACATATATGTATATATATATTTTTTTATAAAAATATATATATATATATATATATATATATATATATATATATATATATATATAAAAATATATATATATATATATATATATATATATATATATATATATATATATATATATATATATATTAATTAATTTAAGAATACAGAAATTAGCATATGACAGTATTATACAGTATTTATATAGTATTTATGTATATATGTATTTATACAATATATTATATACGTTTTATATATATACAAATATATATAATTACTCACAAAAACAAAAGAAACAAAAATAATAACCCCAACAAAGCCTAAGGGAGCTCGAACTCAGCACTGCAGGGAGGGGGGGATTCCCACAAGCGCTGCGCTGGCCAATAGGCCAGCTCGGCTGCTGTGAAAGGGGGAGGGGTTTGTAGGTTTTATTATGAAGAAAAGGGGGTTTCATCTTCTACGTCTCCCGAGTGCGTGGCCACTCGAGACTGTGTTCGGAGCTCATGTCAGCTCAATCCGACACCGAAACACGTGTCGAAACACATGAATGTGTTCGCCAAGTAATTCTCTACACGATGGTAACATTCTCGTGTCACCACAACGTGATTCCGTGTCATGTCCGAACTAGGGTTTAGAATTTCTCCGCATCCTTGTGTCAGGGTGCGACACAAATAGGGGCGATGGACTCGCCGTGCTAAGGCGAACTCAACAGGAGAAAGAAATCGAAGTATGGAACAAAAATGGAGAAGTTGGCTTACTTGGTCGGGCGGGCGGGCGACGGCGATGGCGCTACGGCAGTCGGGGTCGACGGCGGAGGTGATCTTCGGGTCGGACTCGTCGTGCTCGACGCGATGGTGTCCTCGGCGGGGGTCGACGGCGTCGACGCACGGAGAACAGGGGGGTCGTCGGAGTATGGCCGGCCGACGGCACACACGTATCAGAACGTATCAGAGAAGAAATTTAAAATATATTAAATTTGTGGATTTAATTTATCATTAATTAAAATTGATTTAGAAATTAAGATTTTCTTCCTTGGGATGTGTGCATATTTATATGAAAATTTAATTATGGCAACCTAACCATGGTTAATTACTAACTTGACCCTAGGGTTAGATTTTTACCGTTTTGCCAAAACGGGGAGAAATACAGTTTTACGGTAGCAGTTATTTAATTACAAAAAATTCAAATGACGTCCAAACGACTCCAAACAAATTACAGAAAAATTCTAATATTAATAGAAAAATATTTAAAACATAATGGAATCAATTTGGGGCAATTTTGGAATTATTTTTTATTAAATTTTTTAAAAACAGGGGTTACAATAACAAAGTGCAATTCTTCCTTTCAGGAACTCCGTTGGACTGTGGTGAATAAGGAGCAGTTACCTCATGAATAATTCCATGTCCTTCACAGAAGTTAGTCATATCATTTGAGGTATACTCTCCACCACGATCTGATCTAAGATTCTTAATCTTTCTATCTAACTGGTTCTCAGCTTCAGACTTATAGACCTTAAATTTGTCTAGAACTTCATCTTTGGTTTTAAGAAGGTAGGTGTAACAATACTTTGAATGATCATCTATAAAAATGACAAAATATTTTCTACCGCCTCGGGTCAAGATCCTATTGGAATCACAAACATCGCTATGGATAAGTTCTAGGAGTTCGGAATCCCTATGGACTAATTTGAAAGGTAATCTTGTGTGTTTGGCTTGAACACAAATCTCACATTTATGTTTATCATCAATAGGAGTCTTAGGAATAAGATCTAAGTTCATCATCCTTTTAAGAGATCCTAAATTTACATGACCCAGTCTTCCATGCCAAACATTGGAGGATTCAATATTTACAACAACGAAAGAAGGATTTAAACTTTTATTCATAGTACTCAAAATAAAGTGTCCATCTTTTACAAATTCTTTCCCCACAAACAGTTCATTCTTAGAAAAATAACTTTATTGGCTTATATTATAATTTTATATCCTGAGACTACAAGGAGGGATCCACTAACAAGGTTTCTTCTGACAGACGGCACATGAAGCACATTATGAAGAGGTAGAATTTTTTCTGATGTCATCTTCAGATCTATTCTTCCTCTTCCTATAATCTGTGCCGTGGAGCCATCTCATAGAGTCATGCCTCCTCCACCTGATTCCTGATAGGTTGAAAAACAGGAGCGATCAAACGAAACGTGAACATTAACTCCGGAATCCAACCACCAATCATCAGAATGGTAAAAAAGGTTTGCTACAGGTTAAAAGCTTACAGACCTGAAGGAGCTGGAGGACCCATTCAGAATCATGTTAGCCTCTGCCTTGCCTTTTCCTTTAAAGGAGGTCTGGATAGGTTCTTTCTTCCTTTGGAAGCAGTTGATGGCTGTATGGTTGGTTCTACCACACACAAAATAAAATCTTCTTTGATCCTGAGTCTGACCAAAGTTTCTAGGTTTATGGGGTTGCTGGTGTTGAGGGTTTTGGTGATGAGGATTTTGGAAATGGGGTTTTTGGTTATTTGGTTGAAAACTCTGCTTCTTTTTGAAGGAGTTTTTCTTGGGCTTGAGATGGTTGTTGGGTTTGCCATGGCTTTCTATAAGGTTAATCCTAGCTGTGGCATTAGACCTAGCTTTGGATTTTAACCTATATTCTTCTTCTGTTCTAAGTCTGTTTAGATCTTGAGGGTACGAAATAGTCCCTTGAAGATGTAGGAGATCCTTTGCCACATTAGACCAAGAAGGAGGAAATTTGTCTATCAAACATCCTATTTTGTGCTCAGTAGAAAAGAATGTTCCCTTGGCTTGAACATGCCTAAGATGTTCTTAAAATTCATAAATTTGGTCATTGATATGTTTGTTATCTACCATGACATATCTGTTGAATGTGGAGGAATTGAATCTATCAATTCTAGCATCATCATAATCATATTTATCTTCCAAAGCATCCCAGAGTTCTTTAACGCTTTTATATTCAAAAAATATATATGTCATAGAGTAACTCAGACATAGCGCTTAAGATTCTGTGGAAGCAATGATAATATATTTTCTTAGGGGTCTTAGGTTTGGTAGATGAAGAGGACTTGGACACCCCTATGTCAGACTCAGTCTCATCAGAATTATTTGAGATGGGTGTGGACCCATCAATGGCAGAAATCAGGCATAAAATGGTAAGCCAAAATTTTATTTGACTCTGCCACCTCTTGAAGTAGGTGCTATTGAATTTTGCATGCTTTACAGAAAAAATTTCTTCCTTGGAAGTCATGTTTTCTAAAGTCTGTAAAATTATATTTACTAAATAAGTTGGCTTAAGCTAAAATTAACAATTCAAATGATTTTACACTACTAAAATCTGTCAAATCAGCGACGCCTCAATGCGTCGCTAAATAGGAAAAATACGTCGCTAATTTCTATTAGCGACGTATTTAGCGACGTATGCACGTAGTCGCGATTAACCTAGTCGCTAAACAAGAAAATGTCGCAATACGTCGCTATTGCGACGAGCTTTAGCGACGCTGCTATGTCGCTAATTCAGCGACGGCCAGCGACATAAAACGTCATCATTTACCGACATATACTAGCGACGTTAAGCGACATGACATGCATCGATACTGACCTGGCTTGAGAGCCATATGGCGACGTTCTGCGACTTTTCTACGTCGCTACAGTACCGACGTTTAGTGACGATCAGCGACGGTTTTTCTCACAGTTAGCGACGTTGATAGCGACGTTATTGTCGTCGCTGAACATCGGAAATCGTCAATGAATGTCGCTAATATTAAAAAAAATAAAAAAAATACAGCATTTACAGCATTCCCTGCAGCATTTACAGCATCCCCTGCAGCATTTGCAGCATCCCCCACACCATTTGTTACAGCAACAACGGTGTGTATCACGAACACAGTATCAAACAACACAGATACACACAATCATGAACACGTTTGAAACACAATCTCATCAATCAACACAGATATATGAAAATTTGTAACAACAATGTCAAACATAATGTTCCACAACTTAATTGCCAAGTATGGGAACGAATGGCTCAGAACACAACCTAAAATTCATTCTAGCATACATTAGTGTGAATCGTCTATGTTCTGTACATATGGTGTAGTATATGTTCTTATCGTATGTAGTATCTGAAGAATGTAACAGAATCAAGATAAACTCACATAATGTAATACTAAGACATCATCTACTACTATATGTATAAGATATAGTGATAGGTTGTCGTATCATCATTGCCGAGGGATGAGGGTCGGAGGACAGTCAACTTTATCTACGGCTATATAGTTTTTGCCTCGCCAGTCGAATGGCTGCAGGGACTATGTCCTGATCACGATGTCGTACCGTAGCTTAATGCAAATGGAGCTGGAGCCAAAATACAGAAACCAAAATATGATATCCACCTCAAGTGTAGAGTCGGGGGAGAAGAACATTTCCACCCTCTCCCTCTCTCACGCTATCAACGTCACAACTTTTCTATCTCAAGTTCTGATCAAGCATCTTCCTTCTCCTCTCCTCCACCATGGCTCTGAACCCATCTGCTCCTCCATACTTCCCTTCTTCTTATTTGACTCTCTCAGCCACATATGATATCCAGCTCAAGTGTAGAGTCGGGGAAGAAGAAGTGGACAGGAAGAAGAGGGGGAAGCAGCACAGCCGGCGGCATGACCCGGAGGAAGTACAGAGATTTTCTTCAACATACGTAGGAGAACTATAAGGATATATCTTTTCACAACATATCACCTTGTCAAAGACCCTTAATGTGACATACATGTTACCGCGGAAGACTAACATGTCATAATTTTCGAAGCCGTGTGTTTTGACATAATCCTCCAACCGGATTTCAGTTCTATGTAATAATGCAAGATTACTATATAGGAGGAAAGAGTTGGGAGGATTATGTCAAAACACACAGCTTAGAAAAATTATGACATGTTAGTCTTCCGACACCGCGGTAACATGGTTGTCACATTAAGGGTCTTTGACAAGATGACATATTGTTAAAAGATATATCCTTATAGTTCTCCTACGGATTTGAAAAAAACATCTGTACTTCCTCCGGGTCATGCCGCCGGCTGTGCTGCTTCCCCCTCTTCTTCTTGTCCACTTCTTCTCCTCCGACTCTACACTTGAGCTGGATATCATATGCGGCTGAGAGAGTCAAATAAGAAGAAGGGAAGTAGGGAGGAGAAGATGGGTTCAGAGCCATGGTGGAGGAGAGGAGAAGGAAGATGCTTGATCAGAACGGATGGCTCAGAACACAACCCAAAATTCATTGTAGCATACATTAGTGTGAATCATCTATGTTCTGTACATATGGTGTAGTATATGTTCTTATCGAATGTAGTATCTGAAGAATGTAACAGAATCAAGATGAACTCACATAATGTAATACTGAAACGTCATCTACTACTATATAAGATATAGTGATAGGTTGTCGTATCATCATTGCCGAGGAGGAGCCACTTCCCCCGGCTCTACAGAATCAATGCCATCCAAGGAAGGCAAAACTGAATCAGCATTGTCTTCCTGATCGTCCTCATCAAGGCATAACGGGTTGCTCAGCGTGCCCAGTTTCTTCAACTTCTCGCTAGCTGCAGAGTCGAAATGGGAACGGGTCCTCTTTGTCGGCCCGGAGCTCTGACTCGCACTCGTCGCCTCGCTACCGGTTTTCTCTCCTCCTCTGATGCGGGTCATAAGAAAAGAAATTTCGTACCTCTTCTTCACATAAACATCATTGCCGCCTTGTACTCGAGCCTCCTCGTCTGTGACGCTATCCAACTTCTCGGTGTCTACATTGTAACTCGAATCTCTCCTTCGACTCGTATCGTCCTCTTATTCGCCTGTCTTTTCGCTCCCTGTCTTGCAATCATCTGCTATCACCGCCGACTCATTCGACTCATTCTTCGAGTCTTCCTCCTCCTCCTCGGAGTCATCGGAGAAGGAGTCGAATGAGACGCGGTGATAGCAGATGATTGCAAGACAGGAAGAAAAAAGACAGGCGAATAAGAGGACGATACGAGTCGAAGGGAAGATTCGAGTGACAATGTAGGCACCGAGAAGTTGGATAGCGTCACAGATGAGGAGGCTAGAGTATAAGGCGGCAATGATGTTTATGTGAAGAAGAGGTACGAAATTTCTTTTCTTATGACCCGCGTCAGAGGAGGAGAGGAAACCGGTAGCGAGGCGACGAGTGCGAGTCAGAGCTTCGGGCCGGCAAAGAGGACACGTTCCCATTTTGACTCTGCAGCCAGCGAGAAGTTGAAAAAGCTGGGCACGCTGAGCAGCCCGTTATGCCTTGATGAGGACGATCCGGAAGATAATGCTGATTCAGTTTTGCCTTCCTCGGATGGCATTGATTCTGTGGAGCCATGTATAAAGAGGAAGAGATTGGGAGTAGAGTGGACCCGGAGGGAAATAAGAGATGAAGGATGGCTCAGGGAAGGGGGCAGATGAAGGATGGCTCAGAACACAACCTAAAATTCATTCTAGCATACATTAGTGTGAATCATCTATGTTCTGTACATATGGTGTAGTATATGTTTTTATCGTATGTAGTATCTGAAGAATGTAACAGAATCAAGATGAACTCACATAATGTAATACTAAGACATCATCTACTACTATATATATAAGATATAGTGATAGGTTGTCGTATCACCATTGCCGAGGGATGAGGGTCGGAGGACAGTCAACTTTATCTACGGCTACATAGTTTCTGCCTCGCCAGTCGAATGGTTGCAGGGACCATGTCGTACAGTAGATTAATGTAAATGAAGCTGGAGCCAAAATACAGAAACCAAAATACAAAATACAGAATCAAATCCCTAGTTTCCCCGAAAATACAAAACACAGTTCTAATTAATATGTATTTTAAGTATGAGAACGGATGGCTCAGAACACAACCCAACCGGAGAGGATACTCTGCAGATCCATCTGAGTAGGACGTATACTCTGAGAGATCACCTTTACAAGAATGATATCAGTAGTGGGATTGAGTGTGTACGTCCTACTCAGATGGGTCTCTCACCGTTACTATTTTTTCTGACAGCATGGTGGATGTGCTCCGTCAACAGATTCTTGCTCTGAGCCAAAACTTTGCCCCGGAGCTCGAGTGGACATCCTTGGTGTAGACCTCGAGTGAGAGGTTCCTGACAGCATGGTGGTCTCCTTTGTCAAAGTATCCGCGCTCGTCCCACAACCAATGTGTGATGAGCATGGATACTTTGACAAAGGAGACCACCATGCTGTTAGGAACCTCTCACTCGAGCTCTACACCAAGGATGTCCACTTGAGCTCCGGGGCAAAGTTTTGGCTCGGAGCAAGAATCTGTTGACGGAGCACATCCACCATGCTGTCAGAAAAAAATAGAAACAGTGAGAGACCCATCTGAGTAGGACGTACACACTCAATCCCACTACTGATATCATACTTGTAAAGGTGATCTCTCAGAGTATACGTCCTACTCAGATGGATCTCTCAGAGTATCCTCTCTGGTTGGTTGTCGTATCATCATTGCCTAGGGATGAGGGTCGTAGTACCAATACAATCCAGAGATTGACATAGTACTAATTCATATATGTAGTCCAATACAAATAGTCTAATACAAAAACAACCCAATACAAATAGTCCAATACAAATAAGTACTAATAGCTAATGAGAACCACGCTGCTCACACAAATGCTCAGTGATACGTTCACGCAACCACCTCGAAAAAGCGAGATTTTTGGCGCGAGGAGAGATGTCGTCCCTTGCAAGGACTGCATGAAAAGAACTCTCGGTCTCACTAGCTACCGGTGCTGGATGAATAGAACTCCCGGTCTCACTAGCAACCGGTGCCACTTCCTCCTTAACTGTAGGAGGAGCCACCTCAGCATTCACTGTTTTCCTCAAACGACGTGCCGCTCCTCGGGTCATGGGTGCCATCTGGTAAGCAAGCTAATATAATTGTAACATAAGCAAGCTAACTAAAGGAACCATCATGTAATTTGAGTACATTTTCGAAAGCAGATAAAGTACAATAAATTTGATTTTTTGCCAAGTAGCAGAACGGATGGCTCAGAACACAACCCTAAAATTCATTCTAGCATACATTAGTGTGAATCATCTATGTTCTGTACATATGGTGTAGTATATGTTCTTATCGTATGTAGTATCTGAAGAATGTAACAGAATCATGATGAACTCACATAATGTAATACTAAGACATCATCTACTACTATATATATAAGATATAGTGATAGGTCGTCGTATCATCATTGCCGAGGGATGAGGGTCGGAGGACAGTCAACTTTATCTACGGCTACATAGTTTCTGCCTCGCCAGTCGAATGGCTGCAGGGACTATGTCCTGATCACGATGTCGTACCATAGATTTAGGATTTAAAATATGGTGTTCAGGTCAACTTAATTCAGTCAAAGGGTACTGAACAGAAAGTCTAATTATTCCATATTTCAGTAATGTCAGTGAGCTAAATCATACTCAACTGTCAAGAATACTTAGGAGAAAACTCATTCACAGGATTAGTATCCATCCTTCGTGACATAGCTGAAATTTTAGAGGGCTCGATAATAATTATTAGTCAATTTATTCATCATTTCAAAACCCTGAAAATGCCCAAAAAAACTCCCAGTATCAGTAAATAGGAATCGAACCCTAAATTAGAATTCGAATCCAAGCAAAACATCAAATTGACAGTTGATATGCCCAAAAAAATGAGATTTTTCAGTATATAGGTATCACACTGTGAATCTCGTGTCCACACAGTAGGACACGACGTGTCCAAACCAACAAAATAGGTGTCACACGAACTAGAAGCGAGTCCACACTCTCGTGTCCCCCGCAGCGAGTCCACTGTCAGTCTCATGTCCCCCGCAGCGAGTCTACGCTCTCGTGGACACGAACTAGAAGCGAGAGAGAGAGCTAGAAGACGAGGAGAAACTGGGGAGGAGCTACCAGAGGAAGGAAGAGGAGAAGAAGGAGGAGCTACCTGAGGAAGGAGGAGGAGGAGAAGGAGGAGGCCGGAGGAGGGAGATCGCCGGAGGAGCGCCGCGGAGGAGGAGGTCGGAGGAGGGAAATCGCCGGAGGAGCGTCGTGGAGGAGGAGCGCGCCCAAAATTGGGGGGGGGGGAAATTGTGAATGATCGAAATGGAAACCATCGCTGGCTATATGAAACGATTAGCGACGTCCTTATAGGACGTCGCTAAACGTTGCTGATATATAATAAACGGCGACGCAACTTAAAATGCGTCGCTACACGTCGCTATATCAGCGACGGGTACCGACGAACTTGTGACGCACTACCCCATTTAACAAAATGTAGCCGCTAGACGTCGCTATTAGTCGTTGTTGGCGACAAACAGCGACGTCTTTTATTAACGTCGCTAAAACCCCAAAAATTAGCGACGAAATTTTACGGAGTCGCTAAATACGTCGCTGATATGACTTATTTTTGGTAGTGTTAGTAATAGACCTTTAAAATTTTAGTTTTTCAAGTTTTGATAAGGCTGGGTTAGCTGTAGGGGCCGGATCCCAGCAAGCGGTGCTTCACTAGGAAAACTTGAATACCGGTCGCTTAGACGAATTTTTGCCTTGTTGACAGAAGGGCCCTTTCGGCTTGTTCTCAAACAAATCTCTACTTTAGAAGTTTAAAAAAAATTAAAGAAATTTTACCAAATCAATTAACAGTTTGATTTAGCCTAGATTAAAATATTGAGTGAAGAAAAGTAGAATTGACAAAATTACTCACACAATAATGTTTGTCTAAGGTGTCACTTTGGAAAAAGACAATTTGTTACTAATGTGACTAATATTCAAAAATTAACAAATATCTTGTTAATAGTAATTGAAAATATTTGCTTGATGAAAGTTAAGCGTAAGCAATGTATAGCAAATTTTGTGATTGAATAGGAGATATGCTAACACTAATATAAATTATAACAATGTATATAAGTGTTACTGATTACAATCATTTATGCACTATAGATTACAAAAATGTTAATGATTACAAGGTTTTGCTAAAGGACAAGTTTAGTGTGCTGGAATAACTTGTTTGAAACAAGCAAATAAATTAAGACAGCAAAGAACTTCTTGTTTGAAAATAACAAATATTTGATGACAAATTTTGTAACATCAATTAGAGATTTTTATTTTATAAATGGATCAACTCTTAGATTGTTGAAAATTAATACATTTCTTCCATTAAAAATGTGCAAACAAAATGAAATAAAGTAAATGTTACCGGCCTCCGCGAAAGTCGCTCACGTAGTACTGTCCTAAGAGTTGATTCGGATCTATGTGCAGACTTGATCCGAATGCTCCTAGTGGTGAAACATCCGCTCTACTGGTATCTCTTCGTCGCACACAACTCGGAAAGAATGGTCCGAACTTTAGCATTGTCCAAAAAACAACAAAGAACTTTACGAATATCGATTGTTTTATAATGAAAGAGAGAGTTCGGAAGAGAGAGAGAAAGAAGTTGTGTTTTTCATTTGAAAGGATGCTCTCTTATATAGCATTAAGCATATGCTAAAGATAGTCTATGCTTAAAATAGCCTATACTAAAATTAGCCAAAAGAGGCTATGTCTCCAACGTTACTCAAGCAAAGAAAAATAACACATGTTAAAGACTTAGACTTTTGAGGACTTCACTTTTGTGTGTAACATGCAACAGGTGATCCACGTCGGAGCGGACACAGCCGCGTCGCCATAACCAAATTGAAACCATGTTGTTCATGACTGTTTGTCGACATGCATGCAGCCGAAGAAACCAACTCCTTTCCCATCTCTCCTCCAAAGGAATATTAGTTAAGGGATGGACAAGGGACAAGCAGAGCACCACCGACGCAGAGCCTGCAAGAAGTAGCAGCACAGAGTACTACTACCCCCTCGGCCGAAACTTATCAGCATGCCATTCTGTGTCGTTGGAGACCGACGACTCCTACGAGTTGAACTGCTGCCCACCGTTGTCGGTCTCCGGAAAGCCGATCATAAAGGAATTTCAGCTTCCGAGCCCGTCGTCGTCCTCGCCCGTCCGCATCCGCAGGCCCGCACATTGTCTAGCGCAGGACAAGGGGTACCTAGCCAAATACAACAAGGCAGTGGCCATAATGAAGCGGCTTCCCCCCGACCACCCCCACAGCTGGCACCGCCAGTCCCAAATATACTGTATCTACTGCAACGGCACTTACTATCAAGCCGGCGCCGCCGCCGACGTCCCTTTCATGATCCACGAGAGCTGGCTCTTCTTTCTGTTCCACCGATTCTACGTCTACTTCCACGAGCGCATACTGGAAAAGCTCATCGGCGACGATACCTTCGTGCTCCCATACTGGAACTACGACTCCCTCGACGAGATACCGATCCCGGACATCTACATGAAGGGAGAACTGCACGACGAGAAGCGGGCTACTCGCCACTTGTCGCCTGCGCCTGTAGCTATCGACTACACCCCTGATAAACTCGACACTCCAGGTATTCCAGAATCTCCGATATCCCAACCTTCATGTTTCTCGATCCGCCCTTCATTGCCACGTCAGCCCCTTTCATCTTCACGAAGCACCCCGCGTATTCTCGCAACTTGGGGCTGGCTGCAGTCTCGTCCACAATGAGGTTGATGTAGATGTCGAAGTTGGCGTGCATTCCCTTCTCGACACTGATTCCTTCGACCACTAGGACCTCCTCTAATTCTTCTTGACCAGCCTTCATAGTACTCTTAGGTGGCCTTGCTACTTGAACTCTTAGGTGACCACCTAAGAGTACTATCAAGGCTGGTGAGGAAGAATCCGAGGAGGAGGCCCTAGTGGTCGAAGGAATCAGTGTCGAGAAGGGAATGCACGCCAAGTTCGACATCTACGTCAACCTTGTAGTGGAGGAGACTGCAGCCAGGACCGGCCCGGAGGGTTGGGTTGCCCTATCCTGGAACTAATTTTGGTTGCTCTTTGACCTTTATTGTCAACTGGTTCTGGTGGTCATCCGTGACTCTGACCTTTGGTTGGACCATGGTGAGCCTGGAAGGTTGCCCTAGCAAGGGGGGTTGCCCAAGCCGCAAGGCTTATCCGGCTTACCCCAGGGCCGGCCCTGACTGCAGGCAGCCCTAAGTTGCGAGAATACGCGGGGTGCTTCGTGAAGATGAAAGGGGCTGACATGGCAATGAAGGGCGGATCGATCAGTAACATGAAGGTTGGGATATCGGAGATTCTGGAAGACCTGGAGGCAGGGGAAGACTAGAGCATCTGGGTGTCACTGGTGCCGAGAGGTACGACCGGAAATGCCACAAGAGTCCACGGAATCCGTATCGAGTACATTTGATGATCACCGTCTACATAAATTATAAACAATACTATTTATCCCTCCAAATTGTTACTCTAAATCATCCCATTTTACGTAACAACTGACGTGATATGTTGTTATGGCAGCTAGCATGGCAAAAAATTAAAATTAAAATTAAAATTAATGTTAACATTAATATTAAAATTAATATTATCATTAACATTAATATTAATATTAATATTAATATTAATTTAATATTAATATTAACACTAATACTAATATTAATATTAATATTAACATTAACGATAATATTAATATTAACGCTAAAACTAATATTAATATTAATTTTAATTTTAACATTAAAGTAAATTGGGTAATTATTTTTTTTGGTTAACATTTGTCATGTCATATGACACCTAATATTATTTAACATTCCACGTTAGCTACCAAATAAGAAGGAATAGTTTCGAGTGATAATTTAGACGTACGAATAGCATTACTCATAAATTATTATCCCCCTTTAAAAAAAATATAGTAATACATTGTATAATAATAATTTGATAACCAAATCCTTTTCCAGCCCCCACTTTCAATGTTTAAGTTTTCGACCACTAAATTACATGATAATAAATTTAGAACAATTAAGACGTCGGTTTTTAAGTCATCCTAAATACTCTTAATAAAAATTAGAAAATTACAACATCCTTTTAACTAGTCTTCTTAATAATAATCTATGAAATACATACTTTAATAATAATCTATAAATACGTGCAAAGTACATACATATACTAAAAGCTAAACGTTTAAAGGATACTATAACCTAATTGTGAATGTATTATCAAGCCTTCATCTCTTCAATCAATCGTAGGCTCGAAGTAATACAATTATTTATTCCTAGGTACTACCATGGCATCGTAATATTGACAAAAACAATATCTGAATGGGCAACCACAATAGTTATGTCACTCCACACTATCAAAATACGTAAGACCATGATACGTGATAATGATCAGCTACATATCAAGTGAACCCCAGCACAACTCAAATATGTATATACTATCTAGAATCTGGTCTAAGTATCTATAAGTATCTATAAATACATCCACAACTCTATCTACAAGAATATGAAATATAGGATGGGAAATAAATACGAAAGAATACGAAGAAGGTATCGACTAACAATACCTGAATCCTGCATAAACGAACTCCAACAGTTCTCGTGATATAAGCTTAACAGTAATGTAGAGGAAAACTAGGATTTCGAAGAGAATTTAACAAGATACATAATATTCATGCCACAATGAAGTACAATAAATTTCATGTAAAGGAATAAACATGTGAACGAGGTACAACTACTGATAATCGATCTAAACTAATCTACATGAAATACAACTGAGGACAACATTCATGCGCAAGGACTCCTCGAATAAGGGGTATATGGGCATCGGAGCTTATTCGAGTCGCTAACTATCATAAAAAATTATCTCCTATGCATGGTAACTACCCTTCCTATACAATGATACAGTCCGAGTCGAATCTACGACACTTCAGTTGACTCTAACATGCAATAAGTCCAGTCAATCATATACACATGTTAGTTGGGAATATACAAACAAACAAGTAAATATCACAGGTCAAATACGATCATCTAGTATGCAATGCAACATGAAATCGTGTATCATGCCTAATATCTGTCACGCTCCGCTCCCGTAGGAGCGATCGTCCTCGCTAAGGCGTGATGCCGCAAGAGCCTAGATTGCGCTCGTGCAAGGCAGTTTCATAATGGCCGATTACATCGGCGGCGACGGGGTCGTCGCACAGAAGTCCCAAGCAGAAACATTAAAACATGCAGCGAAATTTAAGAACAAGTACACATGAACACAAGTCATTCAAAAGAAGCTCTTTATTGATATTGAAATACAAGATTACATTTGTGGGCGCAAGGCTAAATTACAAGTCTCTCGTGCTCACTTTTCTCTCATTTACAAGTCACTCTGCTCTCTCTCATCTCTCGATTACAATGCTTGAGCCAGCGGAAGCTTCGGAAGGCGATGTCCATACATTATGTCCTGTATAAGTCTTCAATCCACGCGGCCGCACGCTTCGAATCGCCAAGGAACTCCATGTCTCGACGCATCCAAGCGAGCTCTGTGCCACGAGCTTCTACCTGTGCCTGCACATGAACACTGTGTGGGTGTCAATACTCAACTGTACTGGTGGAGTGAGCTTCTCACCCACCATACATAATCGACACGTTCATTTTACTTTGTGCAGCTTAAACCCTTTCGATTGTCTTTCTAGTCTTGCCTTAGGATCAGTTTTAAGACTTGACGTCTAACCAACTCGTTACGCGACGACATAGTCGTGCTATCATGCCAACGTGTATTCTGATCGAGGCAGTGCCACATCGCCTAGGTACTTGACCAAACTTCAACTCGGGACGGCAGGGTTGTGCCATATTCTATTCGTAACTTAACATGTTCGGGACAGTGCTTCACCGAGGAGCAACTTATGCGCACTCGGCCGTGCCAAGACTTTTTACTTAAACTCAAGCCTACTAGACCAATTCTTGTGCTAGCAACGTCAAGGGGGAACGACTCGTGCAGGTCGTGCCTCTAGACTTTGCTTAAACTTGTCCGTGCTTCAAGATTGAGGCCGCGCCTCGCAACATATCAAGACTTATGATCACGCTGCCGCCTTGCAGCCTTCCGGATCGACTCATTTGCTAACTTAGACAAGACTTGTGAAACATAGTGTTGATTTCATGAATATCTCGATGCCATCTATCGTGCCAAGCACGGTACCTATGCTGCAGCCTAGTCTTATGCCCAGACCTTGTGTTACCGACTAGACCTGTATTCAAGCACTAGACTCAATCCAAAGGCATACACGCGGTGTGTCGCTATCTGCTGACACATCTACATGAGGAGGTCACTAGCAATTTCAAGCTATCTTGGACATGGCTCGTGGGATATCGACCTGTACCTATACGGGTAGCTAGCCCGGTGGGGTCGAACTCTTCCATGCGGTCATCTAGCATCCTACTTTGAGCCGCACTCGCTTCCTCCGGGCCGAATAATCCCGGCACCCCGGTGATCACTCGAGAAGACTACACCTTGTCGACAAGTTGTCCAATGACCATGCATACTCGATCTATCCAGTCTATCCAGTCCTTTCTTAACATGACCATGCATTCCTTCTTCCTATCGAGACTTAGCGAGACTCCCAAGCCAGGGGACCGATCTCGTGTGCGGGACATATCAAGACTTAGCGAGACTCCCAAGCCAGGGGACCAATCTCGTGTGCGGGACATATCAAGACTTAGCGAGACTCCCAAGCCAGGGGACCGATCTCGTGTGCGGGACATATCATGACTTAGCGAGACTCCCAGGTAGCAGGACCAATCTCGGCGACAACCAGTCGCGTGGACTTCCTTTGTTCGTGGTAAGCTTTTCACTAAACCGACCGTAACTCGTGCCTTAGATAGACCTGTTTCTATAGGCGACCCTAACTCTCAAGTTATATACTTATACGACGAGCCTTGTTCTCAAGGGACTACGCAACTTGACAACAGCAGATAGAGCGGGACAGTGCTAGAAATGGCTTCGATAGCCCAACGCAACACTTGTCTAACTTATTCGGGCAACGACTCGACGAGCAAGGGCTACGTCGAGCTACGCATCGAGGGAACATGTTATGCACGGGGTTGACTTGAACAACCAAGTTCGTGCCTAGACTTAAGCCAACAGCCGTGCAGGACGACTTAACTTGCGGGACGTGCGAAGGCTATGCCAATCCTTGCGGGACAGGACCGTGCATGCTTTATTAAGCATTCATGCGGGCGACGCCTATGACTTAGGCTGATTCGGGTGTTGGGGCAAAACGACGGGACCGTGCATGCTTTACCAAGCACTCACGCAGGCGACGCCTATGAGTTAGGCTATTTCAAGTGTCGGGACAACTTAACAACTTAAGCCAACTTCCTTCTCCCAAGCCACAAGATCGAAGGATCGAGTGTTATTTGAAAGCATGCTGAGCCGACTTCTATGAAGACCATGGGACCATTTTTCATGTTCTAAAATATTCCGACGGGTCGGGATTATTCCATTAGCTATGTGTGTTCATAGCTTTTATGTTAGCCTACTTGTGCAAGTTGAAAACATTGCGAGTTATTATGTGAAGGCTAAGATGAGGCAAGTTGACCGAAACTACCCCACCTGAGCGATGTCTCCGAACAAGCCGTTGCAAGGATAAGTTCCAACGCCGTCGGCGTTTCGATTCCTCCGATTGACTTTGCGGGACGGGGCACTACAACATACACCACTCAGAACAAGTCTCGTCCTCGAGACTTTTCTGAAGGCAAGCCATCCTACCATTTTTAGGGCCAAGACTAATCGTGTCCAGACGCGGGACTATCGCACACACTTTGCCTATGCGTTTCCTTGAGTCCGAGCCACGCTCGCACGACTATCAATCTTTTCGTTAACATGATTTCAAGAACTCGACACTCTTCCCCTTTCAAGTCTTGCTTGAACTCATTGTATCATTTGGCTGGATCGGGCACGCATTCCAGGCGTCCCCAAAATACATGCATTCAGCCAAGCCGCATGATAGAGAATTTATCATTCTCACTCGAGTCGCATCGTACACATACCTAGACGTCCCTAAAATATATGCATGTCAGCCGAGTCTCGTGAGCAGGGTTTCCTATTCTCGATTCACTCTTTCAGTCCATGCCAATCCTTAAGATCAATCTTTCGATTGATAACTCATGAAACAGGACGTCTCGCCTAACCGCTAGGCCATCTTTTCGAGGCTAAGTCAATGTCAGGATTGGAATCATAGTTCCCCAACAATAATGCCAACACTGACCCCAATCCTAGGGTCAAACTAAAGTTGATAATACGAGATTTTCTACCCAAGCTCGTGTCACTCAGATTTCTAATCATCGAGCATGATCGCATATTCGCATCAATGCATTCGTTACGCGTATTCGAATCCATTCTTATCACCAATTCTAACCAATTTATGTATTCGATCACGAGGTCGTCTAGCTCGATAATACGTTGCGCCCCAATCTCACGCGAGTCCGATTATCCACGGTGGTTCATGAATCACCATGCAATGCACCCGCGGAATAATCATTCTCATCGGAGTGTAACTCTTGTTTGAGTTTTAGACCAACTCATTCTCGATACGCGGATTGGACCTACGTAATCCTCAAATTCAGTCATCAAGGACACCGAGTCATCCTCGAATCCGCCTTCGTGTCAAACCACAAGTCAAAGCACACAAATTGCCATGCCATGCTAGTTCAATCACCCCCGCTGTATCATACCAGCGCTCACGCAGAGTGATCGCCCTAATCGGCATGACGCATGCGCGAGACTGGAGTTGCGTTCGCATAAGACAAAAATGTCGAAGTTGTGGTTATCGACGAAGCAGATCCAAACGTTTTATTTTTCCTCCAAGCCAAGATCTCAGTTCGATAGTCCGTTTGTTATCCGTTCAACTAGAAAAATCCTCAAGCCAAGTTTATCTTTTCCTCGACACGTTTCAATATCCCGAGTATAGCATCTATCGGAACAATGACATTTGCACGATCGTTATTCGTCGAGTCAGAGTACCCCCGAGTTATCGTATATCGATCTTTGATACGCCTCAATACCATCGACGATATGCGTAACCTGACGATCTTCCTTTGCAACCAATTTCGAGTCGTACGAATGATTCTATTGTCTGAACTGGATATACCACAATTCCTCGGTATTCAAGATCAAGTTCGTTCGATATTCCTCAAGCTCGTTTCAAGATTGTTGTTCAAAACTCAAGTCATATTTCATTTGAATCAATTCAAAAATGTACGTACGATCCTCTAAGTTTCCTCGATCAAGACATAGATTTTTATTCATCGTTCCGAGTCATTTTCTAACTTGTGTTGTCCATTCACAAGTTGTCTGAACGAGATGCTCGTTCGGGACATTCGAAGTCACGACCAACTAAGCGTGATGCATTCTAAGGCTTTGTGCGATCGCATCGCCTCGTCGATATACTCATAATCCTCAATGTTTGCTCGAATGATTTCCAAGATTAACCATACACCACTCAGATTCGAGCCATCTGATCTAGTCCTCAATCACTTCATATCATTCGCTAAGACATCCTTCCGATTCGTTCGACGAATCTCTAGCGTAATCGTTTATGTCGCATTGACGTACTAAGTTGTTCGCACTATTTCTTCGAAATCCAAGTCAATCCTTTGTGTATGCCTAAGCGTTAACTCGATAGCATTCCTATCGATAGACACTCTAAGTGCAGCTTCGCTCCCGACCGAGCGGTACTTGATATCGCTCGCGACTCGTTTGCACCAAAAGTCGAGGTGCGCGACGTGCGGACTAAGTTGTGCCGCATAACCATCACGTACGGACTATACCTCGAGTTTGCACACTCAATTGCTAAGGTCGATGATGGACTAGTTAGGCATGCACGCGACATGTTAACTTAGTATATGTTTTCTATCGAGTCATGTTTAACATCGTTCGGCACAGAGGCCTACAGATGCATCCGACGATAGCCTACCAATGCGTTTGGTTGAACGCTTGTACGAGCTTTTGAAAATATTTAGACTTACTGTATGGACATGCCGAGGGACATTCGAGAGAGAGCGCGCACTTCTTTATCAACGATGAGCTTTCAAAATTGAGAATTTTGACGTGAAGTCCAAGGACGTAAAGCCGTGCTCTGATACCATTATGTAAAGCCCCGCTCCCGTAGGAGCGATCGTCCTCGCTAAGGCGTGATGCCGCACGAGCCTAGACTGCGCTCGTGCAAGGCAGTTTCATAATGGCCGATTACATCGGCTGCGACGGGGTCGTCGCACAGAAGTCCCAAGCAGAAACATTAAAACATGCAACGGAATTTAAGAACAAGTACACATGAACACAAGTCATTCAAAAGAAGCTCTTTATTGATATTGAAATACAAGATTACATTTGTGGGCGCAAGGCCAAATTACAAGTCTCTCGTGCTCACTTTTCTCTCATTTATAAGTCACTCTGCTCTCTCTCATCTCTCGATTACAATGCTTGAGCCAGCGAAAGCTTCGTAAGGCGATGTCCATACATTATGTCCTGTATAAGTCTTCAATCCACACGGCCGCACGTTTCGAATCGCCAAGGAACTCCGTGCCTCGACGCATCCAAGCGAGCTCTGTGCCACGAGCTTCTACCTGTGCCTACACATGAACACTGTGTGGGTGTCAGTACTCAACTGTACTGGTGGAGTGAGCTTCTCGCCCACCATACATAACCGACACGTTCATTTTACTTTGTGCAGCTTAAACCCTTTCGATTGTCTTTCTAGTCTTGCCTTAGGATCAGTTTTAAGACTTGATGTCTAACCAACTCGTTACGCGACGACATAGTCGTGCTATCATGCCAACGTGTATTCCGATCGAGGCAGTGCCTCATTGCCTAGGTACTTGACCAAACTTCAACTCGGGACGACAGGGTCGTGCCATATTCTATTCGTAACTTAACATGTTCGGGACAGTGCTTCGCCGAGGAGCAACTTATGAGCACTCGGCCGTGCCAAGACTTTTTACTTAAACTCAAGCCTACTAGACCAATTCTCGTGCTAGTGATGTTAAGGGGGAACGACTCGTGCAGGTCGTGCCTCTAGACTTTGCTTAAACTTGTCCGTACTTCAAGATTGAGGCCGCGCCTCGTAACATATCAAGACTTATCACGCTGCCGCCTTGCGGCCTTCCGGATCGACTCATTTGCTAACTTAGACAAGACTTGTGAAACATAGTGTTGATTTCATGAAAATCCTGATGCCATCTATCGTGCCAAGCACGGTGCCTATGCTGCAGCCCAGTCTTATGCCCAGACCTTGTGTTACCGACTAGACCTACATTCAAGCACTAGACTCAATCCAAAGGCATACACGCGGTGTGCCGCTATCTGCCGATACATCTACATGAGGAGGTCACTAGCAATTTCAAGCTATCTTGGACATGGCTCGTGGGATATCGACCTGTACCAACACGGGTAGCTAGCCCGGTGGGGTCGAACTCTCCCATGCGGTCATCCAGCATCCTACTTTGAGCCACACTCGCTTCCTCCGGGCCGAATGATCCCGGCGCCCCGGTGATCACTCAAGAAGACTACACCTTGTCGACAAGTTGTCCAATGACCATGCATACTCGATCTATCCAGTCTATCCAGTCCTTTCTTAACATGACCATGCATTCCTTCTTCCTATCGAGACTTAACGAGACTCCCAAGCTGCGGGACCGATCTCGTGTGTGGGACATATCAAGACTTAGCGAGACTCCCAAGCCAGGGGACCGATCTCGTGTGCGGGACATATCAAGACTTAGCGAGACTCCCAAGCCAGGGGACCGATCTCGTGTGCGGGACATATCATGACTTAGTGAGACTCCCAAGTAGCAGGACCGATCTCGGCGACAACCAGTCGCGTGGACTTCCTTTGTTCGTGGCAAGCTTTTCACTAAACCGACCGTAACTCGTGCCTTAGACAGGCCTGTTTCTATTGGCGACGCTAACGCTCAAGTTATATACTTATACGACGAGCCTTGTTCTCAAGGGACTACGCAACTTGACAACCACAGATAGAGCGGGACAGTGCTAGAAATGGCTTCGATAGCCCAACGCAACACTTGTCTAACTTATTCGGGCAACGACTCGACGAGCAAGGGCTACGTCAAGCTACGCATCGAGGGAACGTGTTATGCACGGGGTCGACTTGAACAACCAAGTTCGTGTCTAGACTTAAGCCAACAGCCGTGCAGGACGACTTAACTTGCGGGACGTGCGAAGGCTATGCCAAGCCTTACAGGACAGGACCGTGCATGCTTTATTAAGCATTCATGCGGGCGACGCCTATGACTTAGGCTGATTCGGGTGTTGGGGCAAAATGACGGGACCGTGCATGCTTTACCAAGCACTCACGCAGGCGACGCCTATGACTTAGGCTATTTCAAGTGTCGGGGCAACTTAACAACTTAAGCCAACTTCCTTCTTCCAAGCCACGTGATCGAAGGATCGAGTGTCATTTGAAAGCACGCTGAGCCGACTTCTATGAAGACCGTGGGACCATTTTCCATGTTCTAAAACATTCCGACGGGTCGGGATTATTCCCTTAGCTATGTGCGTTCGTAGATTTTATGTTAGCCTACTTGTGCAAGTTGAAAACATTGCGAGTTATTATGTGAAGGCTAAGATGAGGCAAGTTTACCGAAACTACCCCACCTGAGCGATGTCTCCGAACAAGCCGTTGCAAGGATAAGTTCCAACGCCATCGGCGTTTCGATTCCTCCAATTGACTTTGCGGGATGGGGCACTACAATATCTGTCATCAAGAGCCTGATGATGGCACTTTGGTGGGTCTCATCAGGTCATTGTTAGCTTCTCAAGATCGCCGAGGTGACGCATTACACCAGGCAGTATAGGATGCTCTGACCAGAGAAGGTCATCAGGGTAACAGCGCGGCCAACAGCTTCAAGCGCTTGAACCCTCCCTTCTTCGACGGCAGTGAAGATGCTATTGCCGCAGACGCTTGGCTTCAGGACACAGAGGTGATTCTAGAAGCAGCCAGGACTCCAGAGAACGAGAAGGTAGCCGTGGTGCGCCTACAGTTATTGGATCTTGCCCGCAGCTGCTGGGCGGCGCAGGCCGCTGGATTAGTGGCGCCTATTGTTTGGGCAGTATTCAGAGAGAGATTCCAGACCAAGTATTTCGATGCTGTACCTCGGTACGATCTATAGACCAGGTTCACCAATCTGAAGCAGATGGACAGGACGATCGACGGATATGCGGCCGAGTTTTCGAGACTTAGTCGGTTTGCTTCCACCTTGGTAGCGACCGAGTTCGATAGAGCCCAGCGGTTCCAGCAGGGGCTCCATCTCAAGATTTTATTATTGGGGGTTAAAATGAGGTTAAAATGACCATAGGACTGTTGAGG
The DNA here is from genome assembly GCA_029216955.1 of Iris pallida. NCBI lineage: Eukaryota > Viridiplantae > Streptophyta > Magnoliopsida > Asparagales > Iridaceae > Iris > Iris pallida. The sequence goes on along the minus strand of JANAVB010035820.1, from coordinate 10,740,262 downwards.
GTTGAGAGAGGAAGGTTGTGGCAAAGTTTTAGGACAAATGGGATAGTGGAAGGTGGCTTTGACAACTAAAAGTGGTGGCCACCACTTTAATCCAAAAATACAAATATGCTAATGTTGAGTGCTGTCCACACACTTGTGTGTGCACCACGTGGGTCAAGTAAAGGCTTGGTTGGAGTTTTCTACATCTTGTGCAACTGTGGACCAAGTTTGGGCTTAATCAGAGTTGATTTGATTAGGTTTGGGTGGCCTACACTAGTCACTAGCAACACCCTAACTAGGCTAAAAAAATAATAGCTAAAATTCATCCAGCCAAGTCAAAAATCTATGTCGCATATATTATCATCCATGAATTATTAACCTTAAATATAATACTATATATATTTATATATAAACATGCAAACAAGTATATATATATATATATATATATATATATATATATATATATATATATATATATATATATATACATGCAAACAAAAAAAAAATATATATATATATATATTTTATATAACATACAATACATATATATACATGACATGGAATTATGATTTAAGTACACTACCTACTAACTAGATAAATGATTTAATTCTTTAGAAAACAAAGGTTACAGTAACTAATAACAAATTTGCTAAAAAAAAATGTCCTTAAATGGGCATTTTTGGACAATTGTTCAAAAACGACTTTAAAAAGGACGTTTCTGTACTCTCCTCACAATTTGCGGAATTTCAATGCTCTGAACACAATTTTATAAAGTTTTAATGCTCTACATGTAATTTTCTGCAATCAAAATATTTTGTTGTGTATGTTACTCAACTAGGGTTAGTTGTAATTGTGAAGGATCGCATGTGAAAGAAAGTAGGAAGTCAGTAGCTGTCAAATTATGACTCCCGATCCAGAGTTAAAGAAGAGTGGCATACATACAAATTCTCTCTCAAATTTACGAATAATTCTATAGAGACACACTTTTATTGACATACTTTATTGACACACTTATGTGGCAGATGATTTGGCATTCCATGTCACCCGAATTAATTGAGAGCTTATTAATTATTTTTTTGGTATGTCCAATTTTGTATGTATGGAAGGTTTCCAATCTTTGGCATGTGTTGCAATTTTGCATGGCCAATTAATAGCCACACTTATTATCTTCTTTATTTTCTTCTTCTCATCTCCATTTCTTTCTTCTACTCATCTTCATTTTCTTCTCTAACCCCACCATAAGAACAAAGAAAGAAAACCATAACCGTGATGAATCCAGAGTTTGACATTTTCTGCTCATGAAGTTGACGAGGGTGGATTGTTTGGATTCTATACATGCAAGAAGATTGTATCTTTTGCATGGATTGTGAACTAATTAATTTGACATGGACAATTTTGGCAAGTGAATAATTAATTGGCCATGCAAAATTGCAACACATTAACTAATTAAATGGACATAGACAATTTCGGCAAGTGAATAATTAAATGACCATTCAAAATTGTAACACATACCAAAGATTGGAAACCTTCCATACATATAAAATTGGACATACCAAAAAAATAACTAATAAGCCCTCAATTAATTCGGGTGACATGGAATGCCAAATCACCTGCCACATAAGTGTGTCAATAAAATATGTCAATAAAAATGTGTCTCTATAGAATTACTCCAAATTTACAGCTGTAGTTGTCGTACAAAGAGACAACAATATTTAAGAAGATCCATTCCAAAAAAAAATATTTAAGAAGATCCAAAGAGAGCAACTGTACATAACTTTTGCAGGCTCTCTCTCTCTCTCTTTTGCATATCTTTGGTCATGAAGACTAGTAGTGTATGGTTCTCTGTTCCTTTCTTCGTGGGTCTTGTTTTTGTGCTGGCACTACTTCCCCAAGGAAGCCAACATCATGGGTATTAATGTTCTCTTTCCTGTTTTTCTAGGCTAAATATTGTTAGAGGTATTTATAGACAAACGTAGTTAAATAATTTTTTTTTAAAATTTGTTCAAAACTATTGCACCGCATCGCGTTCCGTCCGATCCAGCTCGCACGGTACCGATCTCACTTTAAATTTTCACATCAAATAAATTAAAGTGCTTCTTTTCATTACTCGAGTCTGTAACCTTTAGAAAAATATGTTTCATTCTAATCAATTGAAGTAGAAATTCTTGGTGTGTATACATACGATCTGTTTGTAGGTACTATAGTAAGTAATTGTCATAGCTGCGAGAGAACCGAGCAAACTACGCACAAACCAAAACACCAAACACAATCACGCAGACACAGAGAATTTTTGACGTGGAAAAACCCTTGCGGAAAAAAACCACGAGACGATCGGAGTCCAACCCTGAGAAGCCTCCACTAATGGAATAGAAGAATTACACCCTCTACAAACTCCTCTCGATCCAAATAGGATCCCCACAACACTCAGAAGTAAGAACAATGATTACAAGGCTACGAAGAGCGAGAACGACGAGTAGAGATTACCCGAACGCGATCTCCTTCGAAAAATGACCTTCAATCCTCCGTCTTCTCTTCCGAAATTGTAATGACACTCTTGCCTCCTCTCTCTTTTCTTCGAACTTCTCCAATGAATAGGATTAGGAATAACCTAATATTAACTCCCCTAATCTGCAGCAAAATCTAGACCATCAGATATGATCCAACGGTGAGAAATCACCTTGAATTTTCGCTCAGCCCCGACGACACAGAGTTCGGCCAGAACTCTGTGTCGGACAACCAGAACATACCGGCAACATTCTGGAACCAAAACGCAGAATTCGGGCAGAATTCTGTACGGGGGCAGAATTCGGGCAGAATTCTGTCTCCCCTGTTCCAGAATGTAAAAACATGGCTCCCGAGTTTCTTCTTCGTCTCCGAATGGCCTCGTCACCTCCCCGAGCTTCTCTGACATACAGATGGCGCTCGTCGCACTCCGGAGTTTTCTCCGCATAGGTTGGGAACCCCACCCACTCCAACAAATCTTCTCCTTCACAACTATGTGGAGGAGGTCGTCATCCCGACGATCTGCCTGCAGTACTCAAACTTCCCCCTTGGTAGAATCTTCGTGAACATATCAGCTCCGTTGTCATCTGTATGAACCTTCTCAAGCTCCGCGTCCTTCTTCTCAACCACATCCCGTATCCAATGATACCGAGTCTCGATGTGTTTGGACCGGCTATAAAACGTCTGATTCTTCACAAGGTGAATAGCACTCTGACTGTCGCAAAGCAAAGTATACTGCTCTTGCTTCAGTCCCATTTCCTGCAGCAGCTTCTTCATCCACAGCAGCTCCTTGCAAGCCTCCGTCGCCGCAATGTATTCCGCCTCTGTCGTCGACAAAGCAACACACTTCTACAACCGCGACTGCCACGATATCGCTCCTCCGGCAAACATCATCACGTAGCCCGAAGTCGATCGCCTCGTGTCTACATCTCCAGCCATATCAGCGTCGGTATACCCAACCAGCTTCGGCTCGTCACCACCAAAGAAAAGTCTCCAACCAGCAGTGCCCTGAAGATATCGTAGAATCCACTTGACCGCACTCCAATGTACCCTTCCAGGATTTGAAAGATACCTGCTAACCGTACCAACTGCATGAGCAATATCTGGCCTCGTACACACCATGGCATTCATAAGGCTTCCCACAGCTGAGGCATATGGAATCCGCTCCATATCTTCCTTTTCGTCCTCGGTTGATGGACACTGCTCCTCAGTGAGCTTAAAGTGAGCCGCAAGAGGGGAACTCACTTTCTTCGACCCGTCCATCCCGAAACGCTGAAGTACCCGATGAATGTACTTCGTTTGGGACAAGTGTAGCAGCTTGGACTCTCTCTCTCTCTCTCTCGGCTGATCTCCATCCCAAGAATAGTCTTCGCTGCGCCCAAATCCTTCATAGAGAAGGTCGCGCCCAGTTGGCGCTTCAACTCCGCTATCCTAGTAGCATTCCGTCCCACCAATAGCATATCATCTACATAGAGCAATAAAATAATGAAATCATCATCGGCAAAATACCTCACAAATACACAGTGGTCCGACGTCGTCCGTGCATAACCATGCTCTCCCATAAACGACTCGAACTTCCTGTACCACTGCCTCGGAGCCTGCTTCAGACCATACAAGCTCTTCCTCAACCGGCAGACCAAATGTGACTTGTCCTTCTCACAGAATCCCTCTGGCTGCTCCATGTATAACTCCTCCTCAAGATCTCCGTGGAGGAATCACTACACCAAAATAGACATTTTGTAACACTATTTTTTTAATGCGTAACAGTTATTACCGTTACAAGTTGTAACATTAATTATCGTGACAATAATTTAATAACCGTTACTAAAATACTTATTTTATATTTTATATTTAGTTTATTTTTGGTAACAGTAATAACTGTTATTAAAAATATTATCTCTTCCATTGCATAATTATCCCTCTTTAATTTTTTTCCTAAAAAGTGTTATTCCCTCCAAAGCAAGAGTGTTATCAAAATATTTCCCTCCCTCCAAATTTTTTTTACCAAACTATTTCCCTCCAGACTAAATTATCATCATACATTATAAGGGAAATCACATATCAGTTTTATTTCCCTCCAGACTTCGATCGGGCCCTCTCCCTCGCTCCCTCGCTCCCTCCGGCCCTATCCCTCGCTCCCTCCGGCCCTCTCTCTCGCTCCCTCCCTCCCTCCCTCCCTCTGGCCATGGACGTACGGTTGCTCTCACGCGCTCTCTTCCTCCTGGACGTCCGAGTAAAGTGGCAGCCACAACCATTATCCTTCGACGATGCCCCAAAGCACCAAAAGGGCACCGACGAAGTGAGTAATTAATCTATCTTTTTGTCTCTCTCTCTCTTATTCTTGGGTCTGATGGTTAATCTTTGTTATGTCCCCTAATTCATCTACAGGAAGAACTAATCTTTGATTTAAGGACTTCAAAGAGAAAGAAGGGATAAAGAAGAAGATGTGGGTTCCTAATTATTTCGTTAGGGTTTGCAATTTCATTAGGGTTTATGGTTTCTAATTGGGTTTGCAATTTTATTAGGGTTTAGGGTTTTGAATTGATATTTCCTTTTTGACTTTTTTTCTCACAGATTTTCTCACAACATCGATCATCTCCCCAAGAAGGAACTGCAAAAAAATTGACACTTGGCACCAAGGTGATGATCAAATTTTTAATTATTTTATGTGTTTAATATTTTACCTTTTTACATCTATTTCATGGCTATGCTCAGATTGTAGGTTGTCATAGTGATCTCATGGCTTATGCTTTGTTATTTTAGATTTTGCTTATGCTTTGATTTCTTAATAGTTTTCCTACAGTTTTTGATTATTTGCTTTGATTCTTAATAGTCCCCTAACAAATTTAAGTCAGCAAAACCTGAATCATCCATCAGACAGGTATCACCTTGAATAAGTTTTAGCATGTACTTGAAGTCATTGCATGTTGAAGATGATTCATTCCTGTCCATGAATAACCAGAATTAAGTAATGGACCTACTGGTGAAGGATGAGGGTTATATTGGTATTTAGTGGTTGAAGGATTTCATATTCCTCCAACCTCAAAAATGTTTTATATACATTATGTTTTTTCCCCTCAAATATTTGGATACATAAAATAAATATATATTTCATTATCCTTGTTAAAAAAGGGATTATATATACATGCCTTTTGGATGCATACTACTACTATCTATCCAATTATTGGAGTCTTTCACCTCTACTCTCTTGGGATATCCCTACATGTATATTCTAATATATATTATAAGATCAATTATTTAGTTTAATGTTTTTGCTCACTAACACTGAATAATTGATCTTATGAACATATTATAATGTACATGTAGGAATATCCTTTAGTTACTATAACAGATTCGTTTTTAACATCTTCTTTCATTTCATACATGATGAAGGCTTGCCCATGGACTTTTCAGACAATATGGTTTGTATGAAAAATGTCTTTTGGATTATATGTGGTGGTGTTTTTTCTGGGTAAATAATAGCCTGACCTAGTTTGACAGCATCATATATGCATTGTTTATCTATGGTTATTATATGTGCATATATGTTGGAAGGACCTATGACATGTTGGTTTTTGTCGTCCACCCTTTTTTGTGTTTTTGTTGTTTCATTATCTCCTCTTTATTGAAACAGGGTGAAAATTGACACCCTTACATCCTAAAATAATAGCCTGGCATATAGGCAGTGGTGTCAAAAATTTGATGTGGAAACATGAGAATATATGTACTTATCTAGCTTTCGACAGGGCAGTGTTGATAAAACATTGTGTAGTTAGTTTATTACATTAACATGTATAACTATAAGATTAGGATTGAGGTTCTGTATTTAGAAACTCGGACCCAATTATCATGATTTGACGGGATATTATTAGGAGTTGATAATGCCTTGTTATCTAATAATGAGTCTAAAGAAGGAAAAAAAGGATTAGGAGGAATGTACTATTTTTGCTTTGCATGTGCACACAAGTTATCTCATTTGCATGTAAAGACTACAGAACTACTCCCTTGGTCTGGGGGAGTTTAGTTTTTGCACTAGATACACTTGTGCAATTCCAATCACAGATGTAGGGTTATGTGCTATATAAATATTAGTAAAGAGACAAATGTTTATCTTTTTTTAAAGTAATACACATTTGTTGCTTGTTGTTTCTGTTGTTTAAGAGGCAACCACATATTACCTAAGAGGCAACATTACACTTGTAAGGGCATGATTTTTTGGTTGATTAAATTAGGAACTCACATCTTCTGGATTAAATTAGGAAATACCTTTAAAATGTCTTGTTGTTCAATCGAGACAAATAAGGTAATGTCCTTTGATTTCATGACGATAAAATTGGTACGTGTCACACACGATTGCATCAACTTGATTACACATAAAGCTTCCTTTCTGATCACTTACATTATAGTATATGTACAAAGATGTCCGAAACCTATTATGTAGAACATCTAATTATAACACAGTTGATAAATGAGTTGAAGCTGGTGAACAAAAGAAGCTTAATGAAAACTCTTTTGCGGTTTCCATTTATCAATAAATCCTTGATTAAGAACTAACACTCCAGCTATAGCTGTGTTTATGATGCTATGTTTAGCTTGACACAATGTTGGCCTACTACTGAAGGACTTAAGATCAGCTGCATGTCCAGGCCCATTGA
>JANAVB010035820.1:10649299-10733113 GCA_029216955.1 Iris pallida | reverse complement strand
CAGGCCAGAGTAAAGGGAGTCCCCCTTTCCACTGCTGCCTCGATCCCCCTCTTCAGGTGGCGATGGAAACTAGCAACTACGTCCTGTAATGCGTCATCCAAGACCTATGTAGAGGACGGCGTAAGAGGGAGTGTGGCAGACGGTACCGGAGGAGCGGCTTCAGAAGTTACTGTACCCGCCACCAAAGAAGCAAATTCCGCACGAAAAGATGCTTGAATAGTGGCTAACTCCTCTTCTGCCGCCCGAAGAGCCTGGATGCAAGGCATGGAGAAAAGGTTGACCCCCGAAACTATATCCGCAGAGGAGGACATAGGGGGCATCGTTCCTTGTCCCAGCTGTGCTGCTACCTGGGACCCCGAGCTCGACCCAGACGAAGGTCCCTCGATACAGGAGGTCCTGTCAGGCCCTCTCCGGTAGGGTTCAATCCAGCGATATCCATCACTGGCAATGAAGGGTTGGGATCTGAACATCCAAAGCAACCATTAGTCGACATAATCTGAAAGATAAGATGACGGAATACATATGCTCATTCACAAGCTATGGTTTATTTATATTACCAGGGGAAGAGCATGGGGGCGACGGCTCGTTCACAGCCGGCGTAGTTTCCCCACCCACAAAGTCATCATGTTGGGGTTCGAATGTGTCAGGGACGGGCGCGGTAAAGCCTCCATCCCCCTGGGTTGAGGTCCCAGCAAGGTGGGAATCCTCGACCGCAACCGGAAGCACCCTAGCAGCAATGATAGCAGTGCACACATCACTGACTAAATGAGACAGGATCGGGTTAGCCTCGGTAATCGGGTCCTGAGGAGCGAGCTCATCCGACGCCTATAAAGAGCAAAAGAAACAAATGATCAGGCCATAACATAAAAGAAAAAGAAAGCGAACAGCCGAAGCCCAAATAACCTCAGGAACAACGTCCACATCATCAACAAATAGCCTGCGACGTCTTACCGCGGCATGCTTCGTAGAATAGGTTCGGTCGTCAGCGATAGTCACGCACCTGCTTCGTTTACGCGAAGGGCCAGGTACCGCAGATGGTTGATCCTCCACCACCATATCAGACCAAGTAGACGGTTGGCCCGCAGTCCTTTCAGCCGGCACGACAGGGGGTTGATTCCCAACTTCCTCGTCCGAAGAATAAGATGAATCATCGGCATCTTGTTCGTCATCTTTCTCATCCGCCCTAGTGGACTCTGAGTCCGGCACAGGAACCCTGTTCGCCCCCCTCTTCCTCTTTTTGGACCCCTCTGGCTTCTCAGCCAAACCGGTTCCAGCGATGAAGCTAGTATTCATATCAAAACCGGCAGGAGGCTTGCTCGCCGCAACATGATAAAGGGTCGCTATATACAAGATATCCCCTGCCACCTTGGCATCAGGGACTGAGAAGCTGGCCCAGGTATGGGCCGCATTATAATAATGCCAAGCCCGGACGCCATCGAGTACACTGCCCTCAAAGCCCAAGCAAGCGCTAGGGCGATCCAAGAACAATTGACTATACCCAAATTGATGGGAAAATCTACTGGACAGATAAGGCTCCAGGTATACTTTATTCCGGTAATGATACACCAAGTGCGCGGGGCGGATGTTGCGTAACCAAAGAAGCATCTTCTCAGATAAAAGTTGGGGAGGATCAACGCCGTCAATGTGTACCCTCCTCACTTCTCTAGGGGTGAATTCAGGGAGAGATACAAAGAATTCGAGCCCATCAACTCTTGCCAATGCCCTCCTGCAGGCCGACATGGTATCGTGCTCCCAAGGCTGATGACGATACCGAAAAAGGAAGGCGTCATCATCGGTGACATTTTCATCAGTTCCTGGCCTCATCAATGACCGATAGTGCAACAATAACCACCCCATGAGGTAGTGGTATGGTAGTTCTATCCGTTCAAAGTCCATCGACACATCACGAGCAATGACTTTGGATGAAAAGGTGTGAAGGCCGTGGTGTATGCTACACACCATGGCCGGAAGGAGCGCCAGTCTTACCTTAAAGACCAATTTTACAGCAGGAAGAATGAAATGGCGGCTGATCCTTTCCATAGAACCCGCACCGCCCGAGACTACACAATTGCGTAGCCACACCATCAAGAACCCGGCTAAGATCGCTTTGTCCGACATCTCCCGGGTACCATAGTGGAAGTAACTGAGGGAGTCAGTACGGCTCCCAAACCGGTCACGGGTAGACCTCGACCTTTTGACCTTCAACATCATGTCTTTCACCTCCTCCGGGGTTCGAGGAGTTCGAGACGAAACTTGGCCGGAGGGACGCAACTTGAAAAGATACAAAACCCAGGCCGTGGTGTGAGGGGTGCTCCCTTCTGAGCTATTTTCTTTCTTGATAGCCATCTGGTGGCAGGCGCTATGATGGCACAACAGTTCTTGGTACACGGCGACAAAACCAAGAAATCGTCGATCCAGGTCTTCGAATTCTTCGTTCGTCAGTGTATATGCTTCAAAAGCTTCACCTCCGCATGGTAATCTAGAAACAGCGTGCATCTCATGAAGAGCAACCCCCAGCTCTCCTCCGGGGGCAAAGAAAGTCCATGTATGCCGATTATACAACTCCAAAAGAGCCATAAATAAAGGCTTGTTAATAGACAACCCATAGCAGGTGCCCCTGACGGCGTAGTAGAGGTCAATTTCCCGAAGGTATTCCCCATATTTCCTCAAGATCCATGAGGTAAGATTAGTCCATGTGGGAATGGGGTTGATCCATTTCAGCAGCAACAACCTGCCTACGGGATAAGACCCCTTGCGAGCGAGCTGATTCAGAAAAGTATCAGCTAGAGTAAAGGTAAAACCAGGGAGCAGCCCCATCACAGTCCGACTCACTGATTCCTTGCCCGTACATACTAAACCCGTGCGCCTGTTGTAGTGGATATTGCTCACAAACATTCCCTGTTGGGTAGGAGTCAGGGAGCCCACCATGGTCCTGCCCAACGGTACCATGTTAAACCATGAGAGAGGATAATGCCGCTCCATCTCGGGGATATGAATCTCTACTCCGTCTACAGAAAAATCCCAGTGCTCTGAAACATCCACCAATCGGGAGTTCTTTATGGAAAAGGCATCCCCAAAGAGAAAAGTCGGTTTCAAATATTCTCCATCCAGCTTCTCCGAATTCATCATCGAACAAAGAAAGTGGAAAGGTTGGTTATTAATGGCAGCCACCCTCTCCCTAGGTTCATTAGTGGGAAGCTGATCCACTATACGACGGATTAAGTCATCAAGCCGCACGCCCACGGCGAACTGAGCTGAACCCACAAGAAGCTCTCCTGCTGGGTTGGTTGGGAGGTTCACTGAAAAAGAAAAGGACAAAGAGAAACAGGATTAAAAGATGGTTAAAGCAAAAAAATCACTGAATAAAGAAGCTCCCACGAGCCTATGCGGATTCGGGTCAATAAAGCCTTATGCGGCTCCATTCCAATTGGGTCTCAGGAGATGCGGTTTCGAGGAAGCCTATGCGGTTCGAGTCAACACAGTCTCATGCGGCCCAAATCAAATGGGAGTTCCATATGACACTAGCTCAATAGCTCATGCGGATCAGATGAATATACACGGTTCTAACAAAAGAGCTCATGCGGCGTAAAATGCCATGCGGTTCAGCCTGCTAGAAACATATGCGGCTCCGTTCAGAGGAGACTTTATGCGGTTTTTATCTAGAGACTTAAATCCTTCTCATGCGGTTCAAACATGGGATATTTTCTATGCGGCTCGGGTATGAGAAGGTCATGTGACCCATACAGCATATGCGACCCTACCATCAACTTGGGTGGAGGCTTGTGCATAAATATGCAACAGAGCCATGGGTTCTCAAGATTCAAATGCAACCCTTACCATTGAAAGCAGGACGAACATCAGAAGGCACTTTGGGCACTTCGGGCTCGATGGCCGACGAAGACGTCACCCTCTTGCCCTTCGCGACGGCGGAGACGACTTTGGAAGACTTAGGAGCCATTTGCTTCGACGGACGGACAAAGAAGATCAGAAAGAGGAGACAGTAAAAAAGAGTGAACGAAGAAGAAGGTAAAGAAGTCCCTCCGGCCAAAGTCATCCATATTTATAAACTAGAGTGAAGCATTTCGATCCCCGTGCGTACACGCAGACCGACTCTTCGGTTATCAAAATGAGCCACTGAAAATGGAGGCCATGCCCCTCGGATCCCGCACCAAAAAGTGGTCTTTAAAGCTGACAGCAAATCAACAACATTTAAATACAAAAGATTGCCATACGTGGCAATAATGACGTGGCAAAGAGCCATGCGGCTGAACAGTCCCCTGCGGCTGAACCACCTATGCGGCTGAACAATCTATGCGGCCAAGATCTCTATGCGGTCAGGGTTTCAGATGCGGCTAGAAGAACACATCCATGCTTCTCATTCAAAGTATTTCAATTTTGTAAATTGAAAACTTTGAAGGGGGTCTTGTAGAAGCATGGAAAATATTAAAGAAAATGACCCATGCGGCCAAAGAGCCCCATGCGGATCAGAAAGCCCATGCGGCTCAGAGAATCATGCGACATAAGGGACTATGCGGCTCAAGACATCCCATGTGGCTCCGAAGACACGTGGCGGAACAGTCCCCCTCTCTGTCCTCTCGTATTAATTGTTTGACGGCTGACAATTCTGAAAAAATGACAGCCCTGACACAAAAAGAAGTAATTATGACTCTGTCATAATGACAGCTTCTAGGGAAGAGAAAAGAGATCTCTGACACAAATCCCCCGAGAGCCATAAAAATGCCACGTGGCCTTGCCACGTGGGCGTTCGTATGCGGCTCGAGCAAAGACTTCTCATACGGTTCAGAATGAAGCCGTCCTATGCGGCTCAGGCCGAGACAACCTCATGCGGCTCGAACAAAGACTTCTCATGCGGTTCATAATGAAGTCGTCCCATGTGGCTCAGGCCGAGACAGCCTCATGCGGCTCGAGCAAAGACTTCTCATGCGGACCACTTCCATGCAGCTCAGGCGGATGTATCCTTATGCGGCTCGCAATGATCACCACCATGAGAGGGCCACTACCCAGACAGCCCTGACACGTGGTCCTAACCATATGCGGCCCAAATTCGTATGCGGCTCACTCGTCCTACGGTTCAGATCCCCCCAATGGCTCCTAAGACACGTGTCCTAAGCCGATCAATTCCTCATATTTATTGCAATCAAAGATTGGGTCAAATCCCAATAATCTAGAATACGTGGCAGGAGAATAAATCTAATTTATTTGCAGACATCAGAAGATCATTATGAGGAAGATTTATTCCAATCAGCATTAATTGCTAATGGGATTTGGTGTAATCTACACTCAATGGCTCGGATTCATTACAATCAAGAACGAACGGCCTAGATTGACCAATCCACAGGCCGCCGTCATCTCTAAGAGACAATTATTGGCAACCCTAATGATCACATCCCACTATTATAAATAGCAAGGTGCCATTCCCTTGTAAAAAGATATACGGTCAGAGAGATATACTGTCACAGAGAGACTCCCCCAATAACCAGAGATCAATCCAGAGAGAGAGAAGCCAGGAGAGCAATACGAGGAGAGCAGGAAGAGCATTTCTTCGTCAACGCCAACCATCTCGTCACAGGAGCCAAGGCTGCATACCGATCGTCCAAGGAGTAAGGCAGGGCTGCCGTCGCCTTTCCGAGCCTCTATCGTCATCCCCCCAGAATCTAAAATAAACAATTGTACTTAGACTGTTGTACCTAGGTTTTCGTCCCTAGGCTTTCTTTGTACAAGCGAGTTTGTATTGTGAGTCTAAGTTCAGTCCTCCCATAAAACTGTTCTGTACTTTTACAATCAATGGCAAACAATGCCAAATCCTCGTGATGGCAATCATAGTTCAACTCAAGCACCATTTTTAGTTGAAAATGGTGATGATGTGTACGAGCGCTCTATTATTGAGGGTAAAAATATTAAGTTAACAGGGGTACAATGGAGACAAATTCGTAGATGGATACTTTTTAGATTAGAAATACCGAAACTAGATGAGTACTACAGGTGCTTGATTCTCATATTCACTTTAAAATAAAAAATTATATATATTACCTTTTATATTTATATTTTATTTTGTTTAAATGATTTCCAGTTTGTATCGATCTTCTTTGGAAACTACTATCCATGGGAATGGAAGAGGTATCAAACTTGCAGAAGTAGTAGTACAATCTGAATTCATTGACTGGTTGCACAAAAAGGTGTGTATATAATTAAGATTATAATATACAAGTAACTTTTGTTAATTGCATTGCATATTATTGTTTTACCAGTTAATTGAAGAAAAATGTATGAAGGACGAACTTTGGCGATACGTAAGTGGACCAAGCTGGCAAGCTAAAACATATAATAAGTACAGGATCAATGGTTATGTTTTCTCTCCCCAGAGTTATGACGACAAGGTTGCGACACAAGATAGCGGAGTGTGCATGGATGCAATCACCACATTTAGGGCAAGTGCAAAAGACACAAACCTCCAGGATGATGATACTACTTGGTATGGGATTATCAAAGAGATCATAGAGGTGGATTATTATGAGTTCCAACATGTTATTTTCTATTGTGAGTGGGCAAATGTTGGAGACAAGACCAATGGTTGTAAGTTATGTCCGGACTCTAACTTGTTGATGGTGAATTTAAAAAAGTTAAGGAGCACCGATGGGGAGTATAATGAGCCAGCAATTTTGTCATTTGAAGCGAGTCAAGTTTTTTATGTAAGAGACATCCAAAATCCAGATTGGTATGTTGTTCTACGTTCTCCGAAGCATATGACTGATGAAGTTGATGTGCTTGCCGTACCAGAAAAGTTCCAATCATGTATTGTGGAGCAACCTCACTTGGCTCCACTACTAAAATGTGTTAAAAAATAAATGATTATAATTTTTGTTAAAGATTACTACTCTTTTGGATATTGTTTGACTCTTTTTTTAATATATGGTGAATTTAAATTTTCATATACATGTTATTCTTTTGGGCTCAAATTAGTTTGTTGATTTTACTTTTTTAGGTTGTTAATATAAAGCATTGTGTTTTTTTTTATTGGCTATTTGTTAATGATGCAATTGGAGTATAGGATGTCATCAAATCATACTGTACCCTTAGGTACTGAAGAAAGTCAAGAGCCACAAGGTGCCCCACCATCCAATGGCAGAAAATATTTAATCCATATTGAAGCAAATGGATCAGTTAAAGGCACAAATGAAGCAAAATGGAGTTCTACATGTGGAAAACTGATTCGAGCTCACATCCCAATTGGTTATGATGATTGGAGGCACGTAGATAAGGTGTACAAAGATGCTCTTTGGACATCACTGATGGTAAATGGCTACTACTTTATGTCTTATTTCTTTTACTTGTTTACATGTATTTTGAGAGTTTATGTAATTTATTGACTTGCTCATTTGCTTAAACACTTCATTATTTTCTATGTTGTTGTTGTATCAGAAAGAGTTTGATTTTAATATTGAACCCGTACTTGTTCGACCAATGTTGGAACCAAGATTTCCACAATTTTTTTGGACAGAAAAGTATCACCTTCGACGCACAATCAAGGACAAACAAGGAATATACTTACCCAGAAATATAGCATTGAATCAATGTCCTGATGACATTGATAAAATCTGGTGGGAGCAGTTCATTGCCAATGAGTACACTCCAAAGAAGATTGAACAATGCAAGAAAAATGCTGAAAGCAAGGCCTTAGCAAAAATCACCCACACTCTTGGAAGGAAAAGCTACAGCAAAGTGTATGAAGAATTGGTGCGTATCAATTCTCTCTATTATTTATAGATGAAAATCATGGTCATTATATAAATCTTAGTAATCATTATTTGTACTTGTAGAAGGAAGAAAACCCAGGGGTGCCAGCTACACGAACAGCAGCATGGAAGAGAGCCCATGTAAAGAAGACTACTGGGGAAGTGCTTCCATGCGCCATGGAGAAATATGTAAGTTCAAGAATATCTAGTGTTTTGAATTTATAGTTGATCATTTTCTCCTCCATTTTCTTGTATTATGGTTTGCACAACGACACAAATTCTGAACCTATTTTGGTGACCCTGCCAAGACCCCTACCTGTGCCATAGGGAAGAAGAACTCCCTAACCTAATACACGAAGCCCACCACTCTTCTACACATAATTCAAACCTGTCACATAGGGACACACTCACACACTAATGCATTTCACTCTTACACACAACTCACATGTTCACCTAGCATTCTCTACACTCTCTACTCACTAACATATTACTTACACTCAAGCACATACTCTAACTCATTGTACACACATATAATCATCCTGTCATTCCTATGCACAAGGCAGGGAAGCCTCCCCCAAAGCCTGCACATCCTGTGTGCACAGGGCCTACTGCCCTTACCGCTTGCATAAGCCTGTGCATGTGCATGCTTCATACACCAAACACACACACACCATACATCCTGCACACTGGCCTATGGCCTGTGCAAACATGGATACAACCTCTCACCTATCTACCTATACCCACACAAGCATCGATACCCCCTATATGACACTCCTATACACGCACTCTTGGTAACACACTACTGTTATGCATAGCAGTAGTGATACTACGGCTAATGCAAATATAATCCTCTCACAACTTCATATCTACTGTTGTTCTTCACTTTCTATCATAAGCCCCTGCTAACCCGAGCCTATCTTCTATAGACTGATACATTTCCCCTCCAAACTCCACTTATGACAGTACCTATTCACTCAAGTTCCTTCTTCATAAATCTCACAAGATTTTCTTGTTTTTTTTCCCATTCTCTTCTAGTATTTTCAATCAGTACTTATCCTCTTTCATTTTCCTTATTCTTCCAGAGCCATGTTTTATGGCTCCATATCAAATTTGGAAGTAAGATGGCTTGAAGAAGTTACAAATGTTTGCACGATTGTTTACTGCAATTTGAAACTTGAAGTTACAAATGGTTTGGAAATTCAAATGATATTGATAAACATATGCTGTTTTAGAGGTTCACGTGCACCAATTTGAAACTTGCAGATAATATGGTCTAGGCCAACAAAGTACAATGTTGGCCTCTTTGTAAAAATTTGGTTAGTTTTGGTGGAATGACCCCAATGTTGGCCTCTTTATAATATAATTTTAGACGTCATTCCAATGATACTGCTGAGACAGTTAATTAGACATAACAGTTGGTAAGTTGCAGAATTTACTTTCTAATTTACTTAGACATAACAGTAGGTAATTCGACTTCGGATGTTTCAAATTTACTTTCTAATTTCCCTTTCAATAAGTGTAGCTCCCCATGACATGTAGTAGGAGGTTTTCCTGACATTGTTATAGGAATCTTGACGCACATTCATATAACTATGGATAGAAAGCTTTTTACTCCATATAACTATGTTACCTCCTAAAAAATGAATGTTGAGCTACCATAGAATTCTGATTGTTAGCAATCTTGCTAAATGCATATGTGGAATATTTTGACCCGAAAGTGAGAATTTGTAGAACACTAGACTTTTTCAAGATATAAATGGAACCTTTTCTTTGGTTTATACTTGTTATGACTTTCACTGTTCTGAGCTATTTAGAAGATTTTGATTAGTTTATATTTGTGAAACCTTACCTGGTCATCTTACGACTGATGAGTTTTTTCTTATAATATTTTAAATTACAGAAAGAAGTAGAGGCAGCAGAAAAGAGACAAAGACTAGCTGCAATCGCAAGTGGTCATGATGGTGTAACAGGAATAGAAGATTTTGAGAAAGACCCAATTGCTGAAACGTTTGGAGCTGATACAAAGAGTCGTTGTCGAGCAAATAGCTCTACCTTCTCGGCAAAGCAAGTAAAAATTGGACAAGCAGCGAAGGCAATCGCCAACCAAAATTCCAATACGATAGTTTTTCAAAGGTTGGACAAACTTGAGAACCTTATGATAGACATGTATTCGATTATCAAAACTTCACAGCAGCCTCAAAATCCAGTTATAAATCCATGTAGTACGCCAAGGACAGAAGGTGCCTCTACTAATGTGCATATCACTCAAAAAACTTGAGACCTATTTTTGATAACCATACAAGCCATGATGTCCCAATTAACAATAACGGACCATCTCTTGGAGGAAAAAAATATGTGGTTTTACTTGGACAGGCACGAGAGGATGTAGCTAAGGGTTATATAGGATATCAAAGGACTTGCCATGGGAGAGACGTGCAAGATGGCGAAAAGGTTGTTTGGGTGACAGAAGTATTAAAACCAGAAGCTCCAATTTATAATGGCCCATAAAATGGACACTCTCACCTTTGTGAACTAGCTGACGGGGGTTTCGCAATTTGGGCCACCAACCGGATCCGTTATTTATAAAGTATTATGATTATCTTTATCTCATAACTGTAGTTGAAACTTATTGACTTTTGTGTTGTTGAACCTATTTAATTTTGCGGTTAATTTTCTGTTGTTGAACTTTCCAGAAATGCTTTGTTTCCAAGTATACACTACTTCCTTGAGTTTGTCTTTATTTAGCCTCTTTCTAAGATTTTAAGATGTGACTGCTCATTTATCTAAATACATTAGTATGGTTTAATTAATTATAGCGTCGAAAGTTGTACACGATCTCTTAATGCCAGGGAAGAGGGTGTTTCTTCACTTGGTGTAAGTGTTTTCTGTTACAGTAAGTTTGGAAAAATGATGGAAGTTTCTGTTACAGTGAGTTTTGGATGCATTCAATGTTTTGATTTGCTTTTTACTTTCATATTATTTGCTAGTGAGTTGTAAATCTTTTGGTAACTCCAAAGAAGATTGAATTTGGATCACTCGGATTTTGTTGGCGAATGTGTAGTTCCCAGGAGTAGTCTGAACTCAGATTTTGAAACTGGTGACTAACATTATCAAGAGTTTATTTGGTTAGTCTAATTTTAACTTGGTTGTCTTACCGAACTTTCCTGGTGAATGAACTGAGATTCTGAAACTTGTGTCTGTTCGGACCGAACGGTGGACTGCCCATGTCTGTTCGGCCGAACTCATTTTTATTTTTGGACCGAACATTGACAGTGGACTGTCCGTGTCCGTCCGGCCCGCTTACACCAAATGATGAGGCTGGTTTGGTGTACATTCTCTACTTTACCTGTTGTAAATTAGTTATAGATTGGTTTGATGTCTCGTAGTTCCTAACATGTATTCACAAAGAAGCATTTTTTTCCCCTTTTGTAGGAACTTGAAGACATGTTATGGTTGGTAAACATCATATTTTTTCCCCTTTTACAAGAACTTGTTTTTTTTTATTTTCCCCTTTTGTAGGAACTCTTTTTTTCTTGGTGGTAGCTGCTGATTGGCTTAAATCCGATAAGCGGGAAGATGATCTTGGTGGTAGACCTAGCGGTATCGTTCAGGTATATACTTATGGTGAAATTTGAGTACTGTTGCATTTTCGACAAACAACTAATACTTAGGCTATGTGATATTTGTCATTATTTTTCAGTGGGTGCAGCAGGTGCCAATCCTGTTCAATTAACTTGTGGTATAGAAAGAACAATCAAATCCTTAGTTTCTCAGCTCAAGTTGAAGTCAAAAGAGGTCTTTATAGAATAGATAAATAAAAGGAATTATTTCTCTTCAAATTCAGTGTCAATATTTAAATATTGCATGGCTTGGTATACTTCTGTTTTGGTTAACATTTTCTTTATTTGACATCATTGGTTAATATGATTGTACAGGTTGAAGACAGTGAACTTGTAGATGTAGCTGCAGTTAGTACTGGAAACAACTATGAGATTAGAAACATGATAACTGAGGCCATGAGTAGGGTGTGGTTACACTTGAGGAGGGAAAAAGTGCAGAAAATAGCTTGCATGTGGTAGAGGGAATGCAATTTGATCGTGGCTACATCTCCCTCTACTTTGTAACTGATAGTGAAAAATGTCAGGTGAATATGAAAACTGCTAGTTTTGTTATTGAAACTAAGTTTTTCGTCAGTTCTATTTTTAATAGTAATCATGTCATATTGCTTGATTATAAAATTTGTCTCAATTGTGATTTCCCCCCTATCAGTTGCTTCTTCTTGAATAGAAAATAACAAATACAAGAGATCTGATCTATGTTTTGGAAGAGGCAATAAGTGGTTGATATCTAATTTGACAATTCTAGAAGACATTGAACAAGAATCCCTTGCCACCCTTATTGTAAATAAGCTATGAGGTGCTCTGAACATCCTTTGTGATATATATGCTTTATAGACAAGATATCTTGTTTATATTTGATCTAGACTAATTGATATTGAACATCCTTATTATAACTTCTCATTGATGTTTTTAGTGCTTGCATTTCTCCTATACTTGCAATTTTCAAATTTAGTAGTTGATGTGATGTTTCAAGATATTATTGTTAGAGGGAGAAAATTTCCTCTTTACAGGAGATATGTATTCTGTTTTGATGATTCTCTATGCTTATTGCCCTTCATTTTGCATCAAATCACGTAGGTATTGATTACATGGTTACCATCACTATTATGTGGTAGAAAGCTTGATTCAGGAATGAAATTTACTTCATAGCATCAATTGTTTACTCCATCACTATTATGTAGGGATCTTGGATAGTGAAGCAAAGTGTTGGTAAGAAAACCATACTTCATATTCTTTTATTCAAACAGGGAATTTATACTATAGTCATGAAGCCTCTCCAATTTTTGGATTAGCCTGGATTTGTATTGACCAGAAATTATAGGATTAGCCTGGATTTTTTTCCCATTTTGTAGGAACTCATTTTTTTTCTTATTTTCTTTTCTTTTCTTTCTGCAAACCAAAGGAGAAGGCATTGCAAGGTGTACATTGAAAGGGTCCAAATGAGAAGGCATTTTTGTGTTATTCTGCAGGAATAGTGAACATTCAATCAAATGGCATGTCAATTGAACTTTTCCCTATTACATGCCATCTCCAGGAATAGTAAACATTCAATCAAATATAGTGGTATTCTGATGCCCAATAAGGCTATTAGGTTGTGGACTAGGTTCCTTGTCAAGTTGAGAAGCAAAGGCTATTGATTGAAAGTCTGGTCTTCCTTCGTCAAGATGATGACAGGAGCTATACTAGTTATACTGATACTCTAAGCTATATTGATACTCTTGATACTTACTCTGATACTCTGAAAGGGTTATAGCAACTACAATATTGAACTTTCAGTATTCTACTTGAGACAAGGGCGTAGAGGCCCGGTTCAAGAAAATCAGGATACATGTTAGCAAGTTTGAATGTGTGAAGTTATAACCATAAAGGCAGAGCTGTGGTATCGGGAGGGTAATGTATCACCAATAAGGTGGCTGAGCTATGGTATCAGGATACATAATAAGCTTTCCTTGTCTGTGTAAAATCAAGTTTACCAATGTATTTCCATGTATTATAGCGATCATACTGACTTGGCTTTTTTCTTTTGTAACTTAAAAGAGGAGATACAATATTTTGCTTGGAGGAGGTTTCGTGGACTCTGGTCAAGGTTTACTAATGTGATGTGTTATTTATGTGATATTTTTGATTCCCATGCAGGGTCCTAAGCAGAGACACTTCCCCACTCTGAAGGCACAAGCCCATGAGGTATTGTTCGGCAGCAGAAATTTAGATGTTCTTTCAATTATTTTTGTTCTCGTTGCTTCAATTAGTTTTAATTGTTAGGTCGCACTCGAGAACTCTTTGAACTCATCCCCATTTGCACCAACCAAATCAAGAAAAGAACTTTCAAATGGTGTTGTCGCTGAGGAATCCACTGGTCAGTCCGTGGTGCCGGAATCTGCCATAACTGCTTTCAATGGCTGAAGTGGTCGACCTTGTTAAGTAAGAACCACTCCTCTTTAGAAGTCTTCAGAAGGTATATGGTTGAAAATAAACTTGAATTCATCTCTTCTCCATGTTGTTGATTGTGAAGATTGTTAAGAAAATAGTTGTAAACAAAATTAAGAAGTATACGAAACAACGAGAGACTAAAATTATTTTAGTATGAAAATGAATTCATATATCGTAACTACAAGTTGGGATCCTTAGATATAGTTGTTTTTAAATCTGTTGGAGGCAAATGTATTAATGCGTGAACTTGTCATTTAAATTAAGTTGGAAGCGTGATGATCTATGTTGCAGAAACCACTGCCTTCACCAGTTCTTCTCCACACATTGTCTTATTCTTTTGTAACACTTTGCAATATTTGTCATCAGCTTCCTTCAATGGTCCCTCTACTGAGTTCTTCATCGTCTCCTTAGCAGTATTGCTAATAGGTCCTGCAGTAACCTTGTTTGTCCCTTCTCCCTTATTGTTTACTGAGGATTTATTTTTCGGACCAAGATTCTGAGACTTGGAGTTAACGAAATCTGCACAACAAATAAACATGTGTCAACATTTTATATTTAATAGGATTGGCTTTGAAGTTCAGGTGCAGTTTGCTTTAATTGGTCTGTAGCAGTTTGTTTTAATTGGCTTTGAAGTTCATATATAATCTATATGATTTCAAATTGGTTTAAGAGATTCATATAACTTGAAACATTTGAAATATGTTTGATATTTTTCTTTGAGAAGGATTGGCTTCCTGATATGTTTAAAATATATTTTCATGAACTGCATTTAACTGCCAGATAATATTTTGGAATTTTTCATGGATTTAACACTTGTCATTTTTTACCTGATGGTTGAAATTGGGCTCATGCAAATTATCAAGAGAATAGAGTGTGATCACGTTGAATAATCAAACTTCTATAATGGTTTCTGGTGTACTGACTTATAATCACTACTTTGTGGGAACAGCATATATGGGCAGATATAGGGAGAGTCAAGCCGACAAAGATCGCACACTGTCAGGAATTTTGAGAAGGAAATGCCTACACACAACATGGTAAGAAAACATGAGTACAAGAACTACATACATACATAGATTGCATACTACATATTAGCTATTTGTAGGTAATTGAATATATATACATGGGTACCAAGACTGATTGATGATGCATGAGTTCAGGAAAACTGATATGCTAATATACATTCGTTTTCAGTTCTATATATGCTTCACCTTTGAACCAA
Source organism: Iris pallida (assembly GCA_029216955.1). Lineage (NCBI taxonomy): Eukaryota > Viridiplantae > Streptophyta > Magnoliopsida > Asparagales > Iridaceae > Iris > Iris pallida. Next base: position 10,718,087 of record JANAVB010035820.1, on the reverse strand, counting down.
GGTATCCAAAGATGGTAAGTGTATTACTTGTTTAGGACCAAAATTCCATCTAACTGAGGCAACATTAATAGAATTGGAAACGAATGTATATAGTCTCATTTCTGGTAAATTTAGAAAATTGATAGTCTTTCATGTTAGTCATGGTTAGAAGATCTTTGAGTTATGTTTCATATGGATTCTTTCTTCTGTTATTAATGCCCTTGTTTTTTCGTTACCTTTGATTATTTTTTTGTGCCTTCTTCTGTAGACAAAAGCAGGAAATGTTTTGGTTGCAATAAATTCCTTTAAAGAGGTCCATCTTTATGGTAGCGACTTTGCTGTAGCTTACAGAGAAAAAAAATGAAGATAGGTCCATCTTTATGCAGTAGCTGATTCTAGTCTCATGTCGAAGAGTCTTTCTACTACTCGTCCGTTCAGCTCCACTGTAAATTATGTCTTTTATAGTCTCATGTAATGAACATCGTGTTGGTGATTTTTCTAATTTTTTCAATGTAGAATTATTGTTTGTATAAACAATTTTGGATAAGTTTATCCCATTGTATAGAGAGAATTTGTGTATCTGGATTTTTTACTGCATTTTCTTGGGTAATAAAATGAGTTTGAGTGTATTTTTTTCTTTTATGTATATATAATGAGAGGTTATGGTTTACATGTGTCAACATTATATATATATATATATATATATATATATATATATATAATATATATATATATATATAATATATATATATATATATATATATATAATATTATGATCTCTAACGGTTATTTTTATGACAAAACTTGAAAAATAAGTGTTACAAATTGGTAAAATTGACAATTTGTAACGGTTAAATCAGTGACAGTTTTTAGCCACTACGGTTTAAATTGTAACAAAAACTTGTGCCGTAACGGTAATTACTGTCACAAAGTTTTATGTCATGTCAATTTAAAATGTTACAAAATTAACATTTGTAACAGTTATTATTGTGACAAAAATTTAATTTCGTCACGGTTATTATCGTGACAAATAACGTTACAAAAATTTATTTTCGTCACGGTTATAACCGTGACAAAAAAGCGTCACAACAATTTGTCACACCTGATTAGTCACGGTAATTACTATCACAAAAAATATTTGTCACGGTAATAACTGTTGGTAATCGTCTATTTTGGTGTAGTGAATGTCGTCTTCACGTCCATCTGCTCGACCTCCAAGTCGAGACTGGCTGCTAATGCTAGCACCACCCGAATAGACGAATGCTTGATGACAGGCGAAAAGATCTCATCATAATCTACGCCTTTCCGCTGACCGTAGCCTTTAACTACCAGCCTCGCTTTGTATCGAGGGCGAGTAGCATCATTCGTCTGCTTTACTCTGAACACCCATCGATTCTTCAAAGCCTTCTTGTCCTTTGGCAACCGTACCAGATCATAAGTGGAATGGGTGTGCAAGGAACTCATCTCCTCCTGCATAGCCTCCATCCACTCCTGCCTGTGTTCGTCTTCCATAGGCTCTGCAAAACTTTCGGGCTCTCCCCCGTCAGTCAATAGCACATACTCTTCTGGTGAGTATCTAGTAGATGGTCGACGATCCCTGTCACTCCTCCTCAAAGGAACCACTGGTGCTGGCTGTATACCGACAGCCTCCTCTTCCTCAGGAACTACCTCTCCGGCATGCTCATCCTCCTGAAGAATGCCCTGACCACCATCAGCAGGCTGACGATCAAGGTTGGAAGCAACTCCATGTACTGGCTCCCCCATAACTGGATCCTCTGCGATGTCCTCTGGAAACTGCTCGAAGCGAAATGACTCTAACTCAGGCAATTCCTCAGCCCCAGAAGGCGTCTCGGAATCCTGAGTGTTGGTTATGGTCTGATCCTCGACGAACACCACGTCCTTGCTTCTGTAGAGCTTTCCTTCCACTGGGTCGTAGAGTCTATAGCCAAACTCATCCCGACCGTAGCCGACAAAGATGCATCGCCTCGTCTTCGGCTCAAGTTTGGTCCTCTCGTCCTTCGGTACATGCACGAAGGCCTTACAGCCAAACACTCGCAGGTGATTGTATGACGGCTCTTTGCCGTACCATACTTTGACAGGCACATCACCCTGCAAAGGAGCACTAGGAGACAAATTAATAACGTAAGCAGCTGTGAGAAGAGCCTCACCCCAGTAACTGTCCGACAAGTTTGCTTCTGACAGCAAACATCGTACCCTCTCCATCAGTGTCCTGTTCATGCGCTCCGCTACACCATTGAGCTGAGGTGTCTTGGGCGGAGTCTTCTGGTGTCGTATCCCTTGCTCTCTGTAATACGCATCAAAGGGACCGATGTATTCGCCGCCATTGTCGGACCGAACACACAACTTCTTGCCCGTCTCCCTTTCAACAGAGGCCTGAAACTCCTTGAAAGTAGGCAGCACCTGATCCTTGGTCTTTAAGGCATAGACCCAAACCTTCCTGGAACAGTCATCAATAAAGGTTACAAAGTAAGAAGCACCACCAAGAGATTTTACCTTCATAGGACCGCAGACATCCGAGTGAATCAACTCGAACAACGCCGGCTTCCTTGAACTTGGATGACATTGGAAAGACACCCTATTTTGCTTCCCAGCTAAACAGTGCATGCACTTCTCCAACTTTGTAGACTTGAGCCCCGGAATCACCTTCCTGTTCACCAAGTAGCTCATCCCCTTCACGCTGATATGGTCGATCCGCCTGTGCCACAACTTGGTAGATGCATCACTGACTGCGTTCACCTCCTGTGCCCCCTGTGCGCTCCCCTCCATATAGTAGAGACCCGACTTCTTGCTTCCTCTGGCAATCACCATCGAATCCCTGGAAAGCTTCCACTGACTATTCCCGAAGAGATCGAAGAATCCCTCGTCATCCAACCTTCCAACCGACACCAGGTTGAAACGGATATCAGGGACATGACGAACATCCTTGAGAACAAGAACCGCACCCGTCTTCGTTCTCAAATGTACATCTCCAATGGCAACCACCTTCGACACATCTCCGTTGCCCATCTTCAACACTCCACAGTCGCCTGTAGTGTAAGTGGCAAACAGTGCCCTGTTGTGAGATACATGTGCTGAAGCCCCTGAGTCCACCAGCCAAGAATTGTCATCGCAGGCGAGGTTTGTAATGACCTCATCACCTACGAGGATAACATCGCCTCCGTGTATCGAGGCCACCGCTGTAGTATTCTCTTCTTACTTCCCCTTGTCGCCCTTCTTCTCTCTCTTCCAAGCGAAACAGTTCCGCTTGATGTGGCCCTTCTTACCACAATGGTAACACTCTGAGTCCTCGTAACGACCCTTGGACTTCCCGCTGCTCTTGTCTCTACCACCACCTGGACCCCTACTTTTGCTCCTTCCTCGGCTCTCTGAAACCAATACCTCTGAGTGGTGGGATGTGGATGAAGTGCCCTGAGAACGTCTTCGCATCTCTTCATTCAGCACCCCGCTCTTGGAAAACTCCAGACTGACCACGCCCTCTGGAGCAGAAGCGATCATAGATACTCGTACGGTCTTCCACGAGTCTGGCAATGTACACAGCAGCCATAGTTTCTGAACTTCGTCGTCGAACTTGACTCCCATTGAAGACAGCTGGTCAACCACGCCCTGGAAATCACTCAAGTGATCCGTAATAGACGCCCCATCTTTGTACCGCAGGCCCATCATCGTCCGAATCAGGAACAACTTGTTTACCCCGGTCTTATTCGCGTACAAAGACTCCAGCTTATCCCATAACGTCTTCGCGTGCTCAATATTGGCAACGTAGTTGTACATGTTCTCATCAACGAATTGCCTGATGTATCCGTACACCTGTATATGCTCGAATTTCCAGTCCTCCTCGGATTTATCACTGGGCTTCTCGGATGCAAATACGGGCAAATGCAACTTCTTGACAAACAGCAAATCTTTCATCTTGCTCCGCCAATAGTGATAGTTGGTGCCGTTCAGATTCACCATGCGCACCAGCTTCGCGTCCATCTCTCCTCTCTGGTTTCTGTCAACTCCTGACACCCTTCTGAATTCTAGAACCTGGCTCTGACACCACTCTGTTAGGAAAGAAACGCGAAAACCTTTCCCCAAACTAAAGAGTACCTGCGAGAGAACCGAACAAACTACGCACAAACCAAAACACCAAACACAATCACGCAGACACAGAGAATTTTTGACGTAGAAAAACCCTTGCGGGAAAAAACCACGGGACGATCGGAGTCCAACCCTGAGAAGCCTCCACTAATGGAATAGAAGAATTACACCCTCTACAAACTCCTCCCGATCCAAATCGGATCCCCACAACACTCAGAAGTAAGAACAAAGATTACAAGGCTACGAAGAGCGAGAACGACGAGTAGAGATTACCCGAACGCGATCTCCTTCGAAAAACTACCTTCAATCCTCCGTCTTCTCTCCCGAAGTTGTAATGGCACTCTTGCCTCCTTCTCTCTCTTTTCTTCGAACTTCTCCAATGAATAGGATTAGGAATAACCTAATATTAACTTCCCTAATCCGTAGCAAAATCTGGACCATCAGATATGATCCAACGGTAAGAAATCACCCTGAATTTCTGCTCAGCCCCGACGACACAGAGTTCGGCCAGAACTTTGTGTCGGGCAACCAGAACATACCGACAACATTCTGGAACCAAAAAGCAGAATTCGGGCAGAATTCTGTATGGGGCAGAATTCGGGCAAAATTCTGTATGGGGCAGAATTCGAGTAGAATTCTGCCTCCCCTGTTCCAGAATGTAAAAACATGGCTCCCGAGTTTCTTCTTCGTCTCCGAATGGCCTCGTCACCTCCCCGAGCTTCTCTGACACACAGATGGCGCTCGTCGCACTCCGGGGTTTTCTCCATATAGGTTGGGAACTACACCCACTCCAACAATGGGGACCATCTATGCCACCACGCGCGACCCCGTCTTCTACGCGCACCACACCAACATCGACAGGCTGTGGGCGCTGTGGAGACGGCTCCACGGATACCGCAGCTCCCGGCCGGAGTTCGACGACCCTCTGTGGCTCGACTCCCACTTCTACTTCTACGACGAGAACACAGATTTGGTAAGGGTGAGGGTTCGCGACGCGATCGACATGGACAGGCTCGGGTACACGTACGAGGAGGTCGATCTTCTATGGCTCGATGTGCGGCCTAAGCCTTCCGTCACTCCGGAGCTCGCACGCAGCCTGCTGCGTGCGAAGGAGAAGGACTACGACAACATGCTGCGGATGGCCACGAACAAGGGTCCCTGGACTCTGGAAGAGACGGTAAGAGTTCAAGTAGCAAGGCCACCTAAGAGTACTATCAAGGCTGGTCAAGAAGAATTCGAGGAGGAGGTCCTAGTGGTCGAAGGAATCAGTGTCGAGAAGGGAATGCACGCCAAGTTCGACATCTACGTCAACCTCGTAGTGGACGAGACTGCAGCCAGCCCCAAGTTGCGAAAATATGCGGGGTGCTTCGTGAAGATGAAAGGGGCTGACGTGGCAATGAAGGGCGGATCGATCAGAAACATGAAGGTTGGGATATCGGAGATTCTGGAAGACCTGGAGGCAGGGGAAGACGACAGCATCTGGGTGTCACTGGTGCCGAGAGATGGGACCGAAAATGCCACAAGAGTCGACGGAATCAGTATCGAGTATATTTGATGATTCATCATCGTCATCTACATGACATTCATTTAAGAAACAGACACTGATGGCCTTCTAATCACGTGTCAGAGATGGATGTAATCACTACGCGAACAATATTTTCCAGATCCACGTTCTATCTTTTCAAGATCCAAAAGATCATAGTATTAAATATTTTATTATATAATAATATATTTAGAAAAGTTATGACGTATGTTTTTTTTAAGTCATCCTCAATAGTCATAATAAAAATTAAAATAATTACAACATCTTTTTAACTAGTCTTGTCAATAATAATCTGTAAAGTACATACATATACTAAAACCTAAAAGTTTAAAACATACTATAACCTACTTGCAAATGTATTCTCAAGCCTTCATTTATTCAACCAGTCGTAGGCTCGCAGTCAAACAACTATTCCTCGACATCGTAATATTTATTCTCAAATATACTTTTAAGTGTAAAGTCTTACGTAAATCTAGCAAAATAAGTAGTGGGTTACTATAAAAGTTAATGACATACTGATAGTAACTGCAAAGTAAATAATTAGTCATGGTAGCAAGTTATAAAATTTAAAAATTTACAATAGCTAGCAATTTGTAAAATGTGAAAATGATCATAATATTTACCTGCAAATTAGTCTATAATATTTAGCGGCTCAAGGAGGAAAACACATTGAATTATCGTTCATCCGAAGGGAAGGCAACTCTGTAGCTCACACTCTAGCCTCTCATTCTTTTGATAACTCTATTAACAACTGTTATAACTCTCCCCCTAGATGCATTATTCAGCTCCTCGAGCAAGAGGATGCTCATTCTCTAAATGCTAGAATTTATTTATGAAATAAAGGCTGACACCTTCCATTAAAAAAAATAGTCTATATTATTTTGTAAATTTTGTCCACTTTTAAATGTTATCATATGATAATTATGTCATTGCCAGTATGCATCATACCAAAATTAAATGTTATAGTGAGACATCCATTGTTTCGTATTAGACGAACATATCTCGAAGGTGCTTCATCTCCATTATGGACAATTCATACTTCAAAACTAAAAGCAACTGTGCACATTCAAGTTCTTTTAACACATATACACAGTATATTGTTTAAATATTACAAATATAGTTAATTAAGCAAATCGTACGTTTGGTTGTTGGTTTTGTGTTTGTTTTCAGTGGAACAGCTATAACCCGTAGAAGTCAAATTATTTTCATAAAATAAGAAAACTCATTAGCCCCACTTTTATTAACTCATGAGTTATTTATTAGTTACTTATATTAATTTGGTGACAGACCACTTTTTGCTACGTTTTATTTATAAACACTTGTTGGACAACAGCGTGACACTCGTGGCATTGTTTTAAAACCATTCTTGATTGCTTGCAACCTAAAGCAATTATGATTTGACAAGCAGTATTTATTTTAATTGGATGTGCATGCACGAGAGATATTGACTTATATTTTTTTAATAAAAAATTGCAACTACTGACTATGTACATTTAATCATCATCGTCATCTACATGACATTCATTTAAGAAACAGACACTGATGGTCTTGCAATCACATGTCAGAGATGGATGTAATCACTAGCCTACTACGCGAACAATAATTTCCAGATCCACGTTCTATCTTTTCAAGATCCAAAAGATCGTAGTATTAAATATTTTATTATATAACAATATATTTAGAAAAGTTATGACGGTATGTTTTTTTTAAGTCATCCTAAATAGTCTTAATAAAAATTAGAATAATTACAACATCTTTTTAACTAGTCTTGTCAATAATAATCTGTAAAGTACATACATATAACAAAACCTAAAAGTTTAAAACATACTATAACCTACTTGCAAATGTATTCTCAAGCCTTCATTTATTCAATCAGTCGTAGGCTCGCAGTCAAACAACTATTCCTCGACATCGTAATATTTATTCTCAAATATACTTTTAAGTGTAAAGTCTTACGTAAATCTAGCAAAATAAGCAGTGGGTTACTGTAAAAGTTAATGACATACTGATAGTAACTGCAAAGTAAATAATTAGTCATGGTAACAAGTTATAAAATTTAAAAATTTACAATAGCTAGCAATTTGTAAAATGTGAAAGCGATCATAATATTTACCTGCAAATTAGTCTACAATATTTAGCAGCTCAAAGAGAAAAACATATTGAATTATCGTTCATCCGAAGGGAAGACAACTCTGTAGCTCACACTCTAGCCTCTCATTCTTTTGATAACTCTATTAACAACTGTTATAACTCTCCTCCTAGATGCATTATTCAGCTCCTCGAGCAAGAGGATGCTCATTCTCTAAATGCTAGAATTTATTGATGAAATAAAGGCTGACACCTTCCATTAAAAAAAATAGTCTATATTATTTCGTAAATTTTGTCCACTTTTAAATGTTATCATATGATAATTATGTCATTGCCAGGAGGCATCATACCAAAATTAAAGGTTATAGTGAGACATCCATTGTTTCGTATTAGACGAACATATCTCGAAGGTGCTTCATCTCTATTATGGACAATTCATACTTCAAAACTAAAAGCAACTGTCCACATTCAAGTACTTTTAATTCATATACACAGTATATTATTGTTTAAATATTACAAATATAATATAGTTAATTAAGCAAATCGTACGTTTGGTTGTTGGTTTTGTGATTGTTTTCGAAGGAACAGCTATAACTAGGGGTGAGCAAATACCGACCGATACCCAAAAATCGACCGAATACCGATTAAAAATACTCCAAAAAATCGAACCGAAATTATATACCGATACCGAATTGCCGAACCGACTAAATCACGGTATAATGGTAATGGTAACGGTTTGAGTGCAATACCATACCGAAAGTACCGAACCGAACCGATTCACACACACACACATTTTTTTAATGTTGTTCATGATTAATTATACACTACTCATTTTTATTTTTATCTTTATTTTGGTTGGTTTCCTAGAACTTGGAATAGATTTTAGTGGACTTGAATTTATGTTAAGAATGCTAAGAATTGAGTTTTTGATCTTTTGAGCTTATGTTTCTGTGTTCTCATAGAATTTTGAAGTTAATTTTGGTTACTTAAACTTATACTAAAGATTAAACTTAGTGACCGCGTTAGATATTTTAAGCTCATTTTTAGGTGTTTGCGACTTGTTGCATATTGTTTTAATAATTTTGATTAATTGTTTGGTTGGTAGAGGCTTAGCTTTAAAATTAATACTTCCAAAAAAGTAAAAAAAATATTATAGGTTAAGAGGTTCTACAATATTAAGTGTGTAAATTGATCAAATATTAATTGATAAAATACCGATACCGAACAAAAATCGACCGAATACCGATTTAACCGAAACCGAAAAAAACCGATTCTAAATGGTACGATATTGGTATTGATTTTTCAAATACCGATTTAAAAAAATACCATAAAAATCGACCAAATACCGACCGATTATACCGACGCTCACCTCTAGCTATAACTGTTGGAAATTCCATTTATTGTTCATAAAAGATGAAAAGGAAAGAGAAGGGACTTTAGTCCCACATCGGAAAGAGAGAAAGGTTTGAGAGTGCTTAAATAGGTATGTGCACTCATGAGGAGTGTGCAACAACCAAAGGGTTGCTAGTGGGTGACCATTGGTTGTTGTTTTATCTTCTTCATGAAAATGTAGCCGGTGTTGCCACCGGCAACACCGGCTCCGGCTTCGGCTTGGGTACGGGCTCGGACGTAGAGGCGATAGTGGCGCATTGTAGACGTACTTGTGCACTTAGGCAACGTGGCCTCGGGCCTCGGGCTCCCCGAGAATTCCTATTTTTGCAGCGGCCTAGACAAACGAAAGGGTGAATGAACCTGCGAACAGGTGAATGAATGTTGTTTCGGAAGGGTCGCGACTTCACGAAACAACACGAATTCATCTATATATACTACAGATCTCTGAGTCTAAAACACACAGAATCTGAGTATTCATTCTCTCTTTCTCCTCTCTTCCAAAGTTTTCCAAAAATGTGTTCTTCCCTACGCCGGTGTCTTACAACGTCTGGTGAACCTCCGGCAGAAGGCTGTCTTATCCTGGGTGTTCTGGCGTGCTGACTCCAAGACATTACCGGAGTGCCCGAAATACTTTAAGAAAAGTGCTGCTAAATGCACGATTCAAGCCTCGACGATATTTTCAACTTCGCAGAACTCAAAAGTGAAGTACAAGCAATTTCTAACAATCTTAAAGTGTTACAAATAATGGCGTCCGAGGCTGCAATTTCGAACATCAAAGTCATGAATCAGGATCTAGTCAAACTGGATCGCTTCGACGGGACGAACTTCACACGCTGGCAGGACAAGATGATCTTCTTCCTGACGACGCTGAAGATCTATTACGTCCTTGACCCAGATCTGCCACCTGCTTTAGAACCCACTCCAGCAGATTCTGATGCAGTCAAGGCAGAACGCAAAAAGCGCAAAGAGGACGAACTGCTGTGCCGTGGTCACATTCTGAACACCTTGTCGGACAGACTGTACGACCTCTACACAGAAAATCCTTCGGCAATTGACATCTGGAAGGCTCTGGAATTCAAATTCAGAGCAGAAGAAGAAGGTACAAAGAAATTTCTTATGTCAAAGTATTTTGATTTTCAAATGGTTGATACAAAGCCTATACTCGCCCAAGTACACGAACTACAAGTTCTAGTCAATAAACTCAAAGTAGTGAAGATAGAACTTCCGGAACCATTCCAAGTTGGTGCTATAATTACTAAATTGTCAGCATCTTGGAATAGTTATCGGAAGAAACTACTTCACAGTTCTGAGGATTTCTCACTGGAACAGATTTAAAAACACCTTCGAATCGAAGAAGAATCGAAGAAAAGACAGAAATTCGAGAACAACGGAGTTTCTAAAGCTAACGCGGTTAGCACAAAAGGCAAGGGGCCTGCAGGAAAGAAGAACTTTCTCGGTCCTAAGAAGGACCAACAAAAGTTCAAGAACTCCGGCAACGCCAAAGGACCCAAGACCGGCTGCTTTGTATGTGGCAAAGCAGGACATTATGCCAGAGACTGTCGGGTTCGAAAGACCCAAAACAGCAAGATAAATCTCACTGAGACAGATGACATAATTGCTACGGTGAGCAAACTCATGACGGTCAAAGGGAAGGCTCCAGGATGGTGGTGCGATACTTGGGCTACCGTTCATGTTTCATACGACAAAGCAGCATTCAAGACCTATTCTGAAGTCAATGATGGACAAAAAGTTCAGATGGAAAATGAAGGACATTCAACGGTCGTAGGAACAGGTGATGTGGAAATCCAATTCACTTCCGGGAAGAAAGTAACTCTGACTAACGTACTTCACATCCCGGATATGAGTAGGAACCTCGTCAGTGGAGTCTTGTTGGGTAAACCAGGAATAAATTCTGTCTTTGAGTCGGGCAAATTAATTTTGACCCGTAATGGTGTATTTGTTGGAAAGGGATATACCGATGAGGGTATGATCAAACTTTGTATCATTGAAAATAGTATCAATAAAGTTTCTACTTCTGCTTACATGATTGAGTCCTCTACTTTATGGCATAGCAGATTAGCGCATATAGGTATTAGCACTATGAAAAGATTAATTAAATCTGGATTAATTTCATACAATTCTGAAGACTTAGATAAGTGTAAAATTTGTGCAAAATCTAAAATGATTAAAAAAAACCTTTTCACAGTGTAGAGCGTAATACCAACCTACTAGATTTAGTTCACTCTGATTTATGTGAATTTAATGGCACATTATCTCGAGGAGGTAATAAATACTTTATTACCTTCATTGATGATTGCTCTAGATTTACATATGTATATTTATTAAAGCATAAAGATGAAGCCTTTAATGCTTTTAAAATATACAAATCAGAGGTTGAAAATCAACTTGGTAGAAACATTAAAATACTTAGAAGTGATAGAGGTGGTGAATATTTTTCTTTTGAATTTAATACCTTCTGTGAAGAGAACGGCATTATTCATGAATGTTCTGCACCATGGACACCACAACAGAACGGACTAGCCGAAAGAAAAAATAGAACATATCAAGAAATGATAAATGCAATGCTAATACATTCTGAATTATCATTTAGTTTGTGGGGAAAAGCTTTACTTACTGCATGTCAAACAATGAACCGAATTCCTTTGAAGAAAACTGGTATTTCACCATATGAGATATGGAAAGGCCGTAAGCCTAATATCAGTTATTTTAGAGTGTGGGGGTGCATAGCTTATTACAAAAATATGGATCCTAAAAGGACCAAATTAGGTCCTCGTGGAATCAAAAGTGCTTTGTAGGTTATGCTGCCAATAGTAAGGCATATAGACTTTTAAACATAGAATCTAACATTATTGTCGAATCCAGAGATATGGAATTTTTCGAGAACCTTATTACTAAGAATAAGGATCTTGAGATTCCTGCTAATGAAGAGTCTCGTGAGGAGAGCTCTTCACGGTTAGTTAAAAACAAACAGAACTTCGTATCAGCAAGAGAGTTCGAAAGGCTAGGGATCTAAGATCTGACGAAATAGATTCTCAACTAATTTCTTTTTACTTAGAAGAAGAAAATGCAGAGAAATTTATTCGAATGATTCCTATCATTCTTCAGGTGGAAGATGATCCTAAAACCTTTAAGGAAGCAATAGCTTCGCGGGACTCATCTTTTTGGAAAGATGCTATCCAAGATGAGATAGATTCGATAATATCTAACCACACTTGGAAAATTGTCGATCTGCCCAACGGGTCAAGACCTATTGGATGTAAGTGGTTGTTCAGAAGAAAGTATCATAGTGATGGTACTTTAAACACCTACAAGGCTAGACTAGTAGCCAAAGGATTTCGACAAAGAGAAGAAATTGATTATTTTGACACATATGCACAGTATCAAGAACGACTACAATTAGAATATTGTTTGCGTTAGCTTCATTGCATCATCTTAATGTTCATCAGATGGATGTCAAAACGGCATTCTTAAATAGAGATCTCGATGAGGAGATTTACATGGAGCAACCGGAAGGGTTCGTGCTCCCGGGAAATGAACAAAAGGTATGCAAACTTGTTAAATCCTTGTACGGATTAAAACGAGCACCAAAGCAGTGGCATCAGAAATTTGACTCAGTCATAATTTCTAATGGCTTTGTTCACAATGTTTGTGATAAGTGTTTATACACTAAAGTATATGGAAATATTGTGATATTTCTCTGTCTCTACGTTGATGATATGTTGATCATTAACAACGAGATGAGTAAAATTACAGAAACGAAGAGGTTTCTAACTTCCACATTCAAGATAAAAGATCTTGGAATAGTTGACACTATTTTGGGGATCAAAGTAATACAAAATAGTGGGGGTTTTAAACTTACGCAGTCGTACTATGTTGAGAAAGTGCTAGACAAGTTCAAACACCTAAAGTTCAAAGAAGTGAACACTCCATTTGATCCAAGTGTGAAACTAGAAAAGAATTCTGGAAGAGCCGTCGCTCAATTAGAATACGCAAGTGCTATTGGATGTCTTATATATTTAATACAATGCACAAGACCTGATATAGCATTTGTAGTTAGTAAAATGAGTAGATTTATTAGCAACCCTAATAATGAGCATTGGAGGGCTATCGGAAGAATTTTTGTTTATCTTTTGAAAACCAAGAATCTTGGATTACAATATGGTAGATTTCCTGCCGTATTAGAAGGATATACCGACGTTAGTTGGATATCAAGTGTCGGAGATAACAAATCTACGACAGGTTGGGTATTTACGTTTGTCGGAGGGACAGTTTCTTGGAAGAGAAAGAAACAAACGTGCATTACCCATTCGACCATGGAGTCAGAGTTTGTGGCTCTAGCTTCTGCAGGACAAGAAGCTGAGTGGTTGAGGGATCTTCTATTAGAAGTTCCGTTGGCTAAAGACAATGTATCAAAAGTGTCAATACATTGCGATAGTCAAGCTACTCTAGCAAGAGCCTACAACAAAGTGTATAATGGAAAGTCTAGACATATAAGTCTACGACATACCTACGTAAGGAAATTGATCAAAGATAGAATCATTTCTCTTACGTATGTGCGTACCAGCTATAACTTAGCTGATCCCTTTACTAAACCACTAGCTAGGGATTTAGTAAAGTCTACCTCGAGAGGTATGGGATTGAAATTCCTTGAGTAAGAGTTCCAACAACAGTGGCAACCCAATCTAATGTTAAGAAAACCTTAACCTTAGATTCAATGGGTAACAACAAACTGTTGATTTGGATGTATACGACATGATAATGTCGACTGTTGTAATTTGAGGGTTGAGTTTATAAAACTCTTAATGAAGTTCAGTAATGTTGACATGTATCTGTAAAGCAACAGAGATACTGAAAGAACTTCACCTATGTGAATTTAGAGATGGTGTCGTCTCAGTAAGATCTGGAGTTTATCTTATAAAAATTCACGAGACATGATCAGCACATGGCCATTAATAGTGCTAAGCGAGAGATGTAAGCGAAGAACTACAAAAGAATGTGTGTAAGGTAACACCGATTTTATCACAAAGAATAACTGGTTCAAAGCCCAGCTACCAGAGATTCCGATAAAATCTTGTGTTGCATCTACTAAGGTTAGGTTCAAATCGAAAGATACCTAACTGTATTAACATTCTTTAAGTGATGTATTCTGGAATTCCTTTCCATCATTTATGGAACAAGTGGGGGATTGTTGAAAATTCTATTTATTGTTCATAAAAGATGAAAAGGAAAGAGAAGGGACTTTAGTCCCACATCGGAAAGAGAGAAAGGTTTGAGAGTGCTTAAATAGGTATGTGCACTCATGAGGAGTGTGCAACAACCAAAGGGTTGCTAGTGGGTGACCATTGGTTGTTGTTTTATCTTCTTCATGAAAATGTAGCTGGTGTTGCCACCGGCAACACGGGCTCGGGCTCGGGCGTAGAGGAGATAGTGGCGCATTGTAGACGCACTTGTGCACTTGGGCAACGTGGCATCGGGCGAGCGGCGTAGGCTCGGGCCTCGGGCCGATTCTCGCCCCGAGAATTCCTATTTTTGCAGCGGCCCAGGCAAATGAAAGGGTGAATGAACCTGCGAACAGGTGAATGAATATTGTTTCGGAAGGGTCGCGACTTCATGAAACAACACGAATTCATCTATATATACTACAGATCTCTGAGTCTAAAATACACAGAATCTGAGTATTCATTCTCTCTTTCTCCTCTCTTCCAAAGTTTTCCAGAAAGGTGTTCTTCCCTACGCCGGTGTCTCACAACGTTTGGTGAACCTCCGGCAGAAGGCTGTCTTATCCTGGGTGTTCTGGCGTGCTGACTCCAAGACGTTATCGGAGTGCCCGAAATACTTTAAGAAAAGTGCTGCTAAATGCACGATTCAAACCTCGACGACATTTTCAACTTCGCAGAACTCAAAAGTGAAGTACAAGCAATTTCTAACAATAACCCGTAAAAGTCATATCATTTTCATAAAATAAGAAAACTTATTAGCCCCACTTGACACCAAAAGAGTTTTTTAATTACTTATATTAATTTGGTTACAGACCACTTTTAGCTACGTTTTATTTATAAACACTTGTTGGACAACAGCGTGACACTCGTGGCATTGTTTTAAAACCATTCTTGATTGCTTGCAACCTAAAGCAATCATGATTTGACAAGCAGTATTTATTTTAATTGGATGTGCATGCACAAGAGATATTGACTTATATTTTTTTAATAAAAAATTGCAACTACTGACTATGTACATTTAATCATGAAAGGCGCATTATTGAATCATAATACCAAACTTAGAGTTTAGCAAACTATAGTACTACAGAAATTTTAGGATTATTTTGTATAAGGATGCCAGGTTTATAATATAAATATATTTTGAATACTGGATTTGTCCGTTTTAGAGTTTGGGTACTCAAATTTTTTTTAGTGACATATTTTAGGATTTGATGTTGTTTAATCATTTAGTTTAGTTTAATATATTAATTACTTTGTCACTATCTATACTATGGATAATAACAAAATATATCAGTTAATATTTTTTTGTATATAATAATTTTATATTAACTAATAAATTTTGGTATTATCTATACTAATTAATATACAAATTAATATATAAAAATAAATAGGTATATGTATTTATAAACAAATTAATTTGTACATTTTTGTATTAATAACAAATTTCATATAAAAAATAAATATAGTTGTATAGATAATAAAAAATTAATATACTAACTAGTATAAATAATAACAAACTAATATATTAGTATACAAATAAATATAAATAACGATAAATTAATATATAAAATAACACTAACATATACAAATAATATATTAGCATACAAATAAATATATACAATAAAAATAAATATATAAATATTAATATATTCAAATTAATTTATATAATAACTAACAAAATTTGTTATTATACATATTGGTTAATATACAAAATATAGAAATCCATATTTGTATATTAACTCATATAGATAATAACAAAATTTATTAGTTAATATAAAAATATTATATATAAAAATATTTTAACTGATATATTTTGTCATTGTCCATGGTATAGATAATAACAAAGTAACTAATAGATTAAACTAAATCAAAAGATTAAACAAAATCAAACTAATCTAAAACAAACGAAACTAAGAAAATCAAAAAAAAAGTGGAGTTGGACGCCAGTGCAACTGGCGCTAAGAATGAGAATATATTTTTTCATTATTCTTTTTTTGATGCCAGAGTTACTGGTGCCTGATATTTAAAAAAAAAATTCGACTGGTGTTAATTGCACTGGCGCTAGTTTATTGTAAATATTCTAAAATTATCATGTTCTATGCAAATTAGATAAACTTTCCCCCCTATATGAAATTTTCTGATAGTAACATCTATTCTGCTATATAATGTCAAAACTTTTCACCGTGGAATTTTTCTTCCAAAAATTCTTGCGTATTTGTACTAATTAATTAAGATGGTTCATTAATTTTAATAAGGACAATTTAGTAATAGTGAATACTATTTTTTGGCCTTTCTAAGTAGTCTTCTTAAGTTAATTAAAAAATGATTAAAATACGTGCAAGGCGCGCGCATATATAACAGTAGTATATAATATAAAGATCGGGCTTAGGAGGTTACCTCCATTGGAAGGCTATATAGCACAGTTAACGCATTTAAAAGTGGTTCAACATCGACCCAGGCCCAATCGTGAAGAGCTTGTAGCCCCACTGCAAGAAAAATGATGATTCTTGACGGTTTATAAGTTGATGGTCGTCGAAAACCGTCAACAATAGTGGTTATATTGACTGTTTTAGGTATACGTCAAAAAATACACATTTTAAGTTAATTTAGCAAATTTTTACTGTAATAGTTGACAGTTTTAGAGGATCCGTCAAGAAACACAATTTTTTTTAACGAATTGATAAAAACCGTCAATTAATGTATGTGTGAAAAAATTGGCACAAATTTTTCGGCTGCTATTATACTAATTTTTTTAAATTGTTTATATTTGTTGACGGTTGTGGTTATTTTTTATGGAGAGAAGCAGCAAAGTTTCTCCCGATGAAAAAAATCCTCTTTCAGAAATAACTCCTCTCTCCATTTCTCCTCCTCTCCTCTTCGAGTCATTTCCTCTCTTCCTCCACTACTAAAATCTGTCAAATCAGCGACGCCACAGGACGTCGCTAAATAGGGAAAATACGTCGCTAATATTGATTAGCGACGTATTTAGCGACGTTTGCACGTAGTCGCGATTAACCTAGTCACTAAACAACAAAACGTCGCAATACGTCGCTATTGCGACGACACTCAGCGACGCAGACACGTCGCTAATTCAGCGACTACCAGCGACGTAAAACGTCATCATTTACCGACGCAACCTAGCGACGTAGAGCGACTTGATATGCATCGATGCTGACCTGGCTTGAGAGGCAAATGGCGACGTTCTGCGACTTTGTTACGTCGCTATAGTACCGACATATAGCGACGTCTAGTGACGTCTAACGTATCGACGTTTAGTGACGATCAGCGACGGTATTCATCACAGTTAGCGACGTTGTGATACTTACTTAGCGACGTTAACTTCGTCGCTGAACGTCGCTGAGAGTCGCTGAACGTCGCTGATATTGAAAAAAAATAAAAAAATACAGCATTTGCAGCATCCCCTGCAGCATTTGCAGCATCCCTTACACCATTTGTTACAACAACGACGGTGTGTATCACGAACACAGTATCAAACAACACAGATACACACAATCACGAACACGTTTGAAACACAATCTCATCAATCAACACAGATATATGAAAATTTGTAACAACAATGTCAAACATAATGGTCCACAACTTAACTGCCAAGTATGGGAACGAATGGCTCAGAACACAACTCAAAATTCATTCTAGCATACATTAGTGTGAATCATCTATGTTCTGTACATATGGTGTAGTATATGTTCTTATCGTATCTAGTATCTGAAAAATGTAACAGAATCAAGATGAACTCACGTAATGTAATACTAAGACATCATCTACTACTATATAAGATATAGTGATAGGTTGTCGTATCATCATTGCCGAGGGATGAGGGTCGGAGGACAAATACCGCTCGAGTGAGCCAAAGGCATGCAGCCACTTCCCTCCCTCCATTCACCCTCTCCCTCTCTCACGCTATCAACGTCACAACTTTTCCACCTCAAGTTCTGATCAAGCATCTTCCTTCTCCTCTCCTCCACCATGGCTCTGGACCCATCTGCTCCTTCCTACTTTCCTTTTTCTTATTTGACTCACTCAGCCACATATGATATCCACCTCAAGTGTAGAGTCGGGGGAGAAGAAGTGGGCAGAAAGAGGAGGGGGAAGCAGCACAGCCGGCGGCATGACCCGGAGGAAGTACAGAGGTTTTCTTCAACATCCGAAGGAGAACTATAAGGATATATCTTTTCACAACATATCACCTTGTCAAAGACCCTTAATGTGACAACCATGTTACCGCGGTGTCGGAAGACTAACATGTCATAATTTTCTAAGCCGTGTGTTTTGACATAATCCTCCAAACTCTTTCCTGCTATGTAGTAATGCAAGATTACTACATAGGAGGAAAGAGTTGGGAGGATTTTGTCAAAACACACGGCTTAAAAAATTATGACATGTTAGTCTTCCGACACCGCGGTAACATGATATTTACATTAAGGGTCTTTGACAAGGTGACATGTTGTGAAAAGGTATATCCTTATAGTTCTCCTACGGATTTGAAGAAAATATCTGTACTTCCTCCGGGTCATGCCGCCGGCTGTGCTGCTTCCCCCTCCTCTTCCTGCCCACTTCTTCTCCCCTGACTCTACACTTGAGGTGGATATCATATGTGGCTGAGAGAGTCAAATAAGAAGAAGGGAAGTAGGAAGGAGCAGATGGGTCCAGAGCCATGGTGGAGGAGAGGAGAAGAAAGATGCTTGATCAGCATTGTCTTCCGGATCGTCCTCATCAAGGCATAACGGGCTGCTCAGCGTGCCCAGCTTCTTCAACTTCTCGCTGGCTGCAGAGTCGAAATAGAAACGGGTCCTCTTTGCCGGCCCGGAGCTCTGACTCGCACTCGTCGCCTCGCTACCGGTTTTCTCTCTTCCTCTGACGCGGGTCATAAGAAAAGAAATTTTGTACCTCTTCTTCACAAAAACATCATTACCGCCTTGTACTCGAGCCTCCTCGTCTGTGACGCTATCCAACTTCTCGGTGCCTACATTGTCACTCGAATCTTCCCTTCGACTCGTATCGTCCTCTTCTTTGCCTGTCTTTTCGCTCCCTGTCTTGCAATCATCTGCTATTACTGCCAACTCATTCGACTCTTTCTCTGATGACTCCGAGGAAGAGGAGGAGGAGGAGGAGGAAGACTCTGAGAAGGAGTCGAAAGAGTCGGCGGTGATAGCAGATGATTGCAAGACAGGAAGCGAAAAGACAGGCGAAGAAGAGGACGATACGAGTCGAAGGGGAGATTCAGACAATGTAGGCACCGAGAAGTTGGATAGCATCACAGACGAGGAGGCTCGAGTACAAGGTGGCAATGATGTTTATGTGAAGAAGAGGTACAAAATTTCTTTTCTTATGACCCGCATCAGAGAAGGAGAGAAAATCGGTAGCGAGGCGACGAGTGCGAGTCAGAGCTCCGGGCCGACAAAGAGGACCCGTTCCCATTTTGACTCTGCAGCCAACGAGAAGTTGAAGAAGCTGGGCACGCTGAGCAGCCTATTATGCCTTGATAAGGATGATCCGGAAGACAATGCTGATTCAGTTTTGCCTTCCTTGGATGGTATTAATTCTGTAGATCCGTGTATAAAAGAGGAAGAGATTGGGAGTAGAGTGGACCCGGAGGGAAATGAGAGATTGGAAGCTGGGTCAATATCCAAGAAGCGAAAGAGAGTCGAGGATTCTGATTTTGATGGCATAGAGGAAGAGGTTTGCGACATAACGAGAGGGACAGGGAAGGGGGCAGATGAAGTGAGGCCGACGACGTCGAAGAGAAAGGCAGCACGGTCGTTAAAGGAAGGCGAAATGTTCAACATCCTCAAGAATACCATCTGGAACGACAAAGGATACTTTGACAAAGGAGACCACCATGCTATTAGGAACATCATCTACTACTATATAAGATATAGTGATAGGTTGTCGTATCATCATTGCCGAGGGATGAGGGTCGGAGGATAGTCAACTTTATCTACGGCTACATAGTTTCTGCCTCACCAGTCGAATGGCTGCAGGGACTATGTCCTGATCACCATGTCGTACCGTAGATTAATGTAAGTGGAGCTGGAGCCAAAATACAGAAACCAAAATACAAAATACAGAATCAAATCCCTGGGTTCGCCGAAAATACAAAATACAGTTCTAATTCATATGTATTTTAAGTGTGAGAACGGATGGCTCAGAACACAATCCAACCGGAGAGGATACTCTGAGAGATCCATCTGAGTAGGAAGTATACTCTGAGAGATCACCTTTACAAGAATGATATCAGTAGTGGGATTGAGTGTGTACGTCCTACTCAGATGGATCTCTCACCGTTACTATTTTTTTCTGACAGCATGCTGGATGTGCTCCGTCAACAGATTCTTGCTCCGAGCAAAAACTTTGCCCCGGAGCTCAAGTGGACATCCTTCGTATAGAGCTCGAGTGAGAGGTTCCTGACAGCATGGTGGTCTCCTTTGTTAAAGTATTCGTGATCGTTCCACAACCAATGTGTGATGAGCACGAATACTTTGACAAAGGAGACCACCATGCTGTCAGGAACCTCTCACTCGAGCTCTACACGAAGAATGTCCACTTAAGCTCCGGGGCAAAGTTTTGGCTCGGAGCAAGAATCTGTTGACGGAGCACATCCACCAAGCTGTCAGAAAAAAATAGTAACGGTGAGAGACCCATCTGAGTAGGACGTATACTATGATAATATCTCCTCCAACACTCAATCCCACTACTGATATCATACTTGTAAAGGTGATCTCTTAGAGTATACATCCTACTCAGATGGATCTCTCAGAGTATCCTCTCTGGTTGGTTGTCGTATCATCATTGCCGAGGGATGAGGGTCGTAGGACAGTCAACTTCATCTACGGATACATAGTTTTTGCCTCGCCAGTCGAATGGCTGCAGGGACTATGTCCTGATCACCATGTCGTAGTCCAATACAATCCAGAGATTGACACAGTACTAATTCATATATGTAGTCCAATACAAATAGTCTAATACAAAAACAACCCAATACATATAGTCCAATACAAATAAGTACTAATAGCTAATGAGAACCACGCAGCTCACGCAAACGCTCAGTGATACGATCACGCAACCACCTCAAAAAAATGGGACCTTTGGCGTGAGGAGAGATGTAGTCCCTTGCAAGTGCTGCATGAATAGAACTCCCGGTCTCACTAGCTACCGGTGCTGGATGAATAGAACTCACGGTCTTACTAGCAACCGGTGCCACTTTCTCCTTAACTGTAGGAGGAGCCACCTCAGCATTCACTATTTCTCTCAAACGACGTGCCGCTCCTCGGGTCATGGGTGCCATCTAGTAAGATCGATATTCATTAATAATATAATTGTAACATAAGCAAGCTAACTAAAGGAACCATCATGTAATTTGAGTACATTTTCGAAAGCAGATAAAGTACAAAAAATTCAATTTTTTGCCAAGTGTGAGAACGGATGGCTCAGAACACAACCCAAGATTCATTCTAGCATACATTAGTGTGAATCATCTATGTTTTGTACATATGGTGTAGTATATGTTCTTATCGTATCTAGTATCTGAAGAATATAACAGAATCAAGATAAACTCATATAATGTAATACTAAGACATCATCTACTACTATATAAGATATAGTGATAGGTTGTCGTATCATCATTGCCGAGGGATGAGGGTCGGCGGACAGTCAACTTTATCTACGGCTACATAGTTTCTGCCTCGCCAGTCGAATAGCTGTAGGGACTATGTCCTGATCACGATGCCGTACCGTAGATTAATGCAAAGTCCTTATAGCAAATGTCGTACATAGATTTCTACCTCGCCAGTCGAATGGCTGTAGGGACAGTGTCTGACTTGGTGTATCTCACTATTTTTTCAAAATGCCTGACATTCTACCTCACCAGTCGAATGGCTGTAGGTGTATTTCTACCTAGGTATCCAGTCTCTCATACAGGACCTACCTATCTGCCTTTAACATTAAATTATACAAATCAAACTAGTCTTAAATACTGGTACCAACTGCCTGAACATGACAGTCCCTAATTTGTACTGGATTTATCCTACCTCTGAGTTTCACACATATTAAAAAGGAAGGCATTTACTGTTAACAAGATAACCTGTCATGAATTGAACAGCAGGCAGACTTAGATTTAGGATTTAAAATATGGTATTCAGGTCAACTTAATTCAGTCAAAGGGTACTGAACAGAAAGTCTAATTAAGACTTTCAACTAAGCAGGCAGCCTGGACTGCTGTTCAGAACTTGGCAGGCAAAATCCCATACCATCTGATGACAAACCTATACACACCCTTGCCCAAACCATTTGTTTCAGTAGGTAAAACATTCCAGGTTACTCAAGTAACCTATCGTGCAACATTTGGTGTCAACAGCATTCCTTGTTAATTGTAACATGCATACTATCATATCCCAACTCTGCTAAAACCTGACCAACATACCCTACACTAATCATTCTATATTTCAGTAATGTCAGTGAGCTAAATCATACTCAACTGTCGAGAATACTTAGGAGAAAACTCATTCAAAGGATTAGTATCCATCCTTCGTGACATAGCTAAAATTTTATAGGGCTCGATAATAATTATTAGTAAATTTATTCATCATTTCAAAACCCTGAAAATGCCCAAAAAACTCCCAGTATCAGTAAATAGGGCTCGAACCCTAAATTAGAATTCGAATCCAAGTAAAACATCAAATTGACAGTTGATATGCCCAAAAAACTCCTAGTATCAGTATATAGGTGTCACACTGTGAGTCTCGTATCCACACAGTGGGACATGACGTGTCCAAACCAACAAAATAGGTGTCACACAAACTAGAAGCGAGTCCACGCTCTCGTGTCTCCCGCAGCAAGTCCACTGTGAGTCTCGTGTCCCCCGCAGCGAGTCCACGCTCTTGTGGACACGAACTAGAAGCGAGAGAGAGCTAGAAGACGAGAAGAAACTGGGAAGCGGGGACAGAGGAGAGTTACCTGAGGAGGAGCTACCAGAGGAAGGAGGAGGAGGAGAAGAAGGAGGCCGGAGGATGGAGATCGCCGGAGGAGCACCGCGCAGGAGGAGGCCGGAGGAGGGAAATCGCCGGAGGAGCGTCGTGGAGGAGGAGCGCGCGAAAAATTTGGGGGGAATTTGTGAATGATCGAAAAGGAAACCCTCGCCGCCTATATGAAACATTTAGCGACGTCCTTCTCGGCCGTCGCTACACGTCAATAATATTTAATAAATGGCGACGCTGCTTAAAATGCGTCGCTATACGTCGCTATATTCGTGACATGTACCGACGAACTTGCGACTCAGATTCCCATTTAACAAAGTATAGCCGGTAGACGTCGCTATTAGTCGCTGTTGGCGACATACAGCGACGTCTTAGATAAACGTCGCTAAACCCCCAAGAATTAACGACGTTCTTTCTTGGAGTCGCTAAATACGTCGCTGATATGACTTATTTTGGTAGTGCTCCCTTTATTTCTTCTACTCCTCTTCTTCGAGCCCAGCCGTCCCGATCCCAGTCGTCGAAGAAGCGGAGCACTCCGTCGTGCCATCGCTTGTCGTCCTCCCCCTCGTCAAGAAAGAGCGATCTTGGAAAGAAGAAGAGGTGCGGTGGGAAGAAGAAGAGGCACGACGGCGTGCTCCGCTGCTTCGACGCCGCGATAGACCATTGACGCTATTTTGGATGAGGAGACGAATTTTGACGACGATGACGTCGACCTCGAGAACATCAGGTACCATTTCTTAGATTTTTGTTAGGATTTCTCTCTTTTTGGGTTAAGTATACTAACTAGATGTATATTATCTAAACATATATCCAAAGTTCTAAGAAGAACAAATTTTAGTTAAAATATATTTAATATTTAAATAAACTATTTGGTATTAACTAAATATATATATCTAAAATTTTACAAGGAACAAATTTTAATTAAAGTATATTACATATTTAACTATATTTAGACCTAATTACATTATATATATATATATATATATATATATATATATATATATATATATATATATATATATATATATATATATATATATATGTATATATATATAAAATATATATATATATATATATATATATATATATATATATATATATATATATATATATATATATATATATATCCAAAGTTTTATTTTAATTTTTTTAATAAATTTTTTATACACGTGTATTGCTGTTAGTAGTAGTTAATTAAGCAAATCGTATGGTAGTGGTTTTGATTTTGTGTTTGTTTTCACATAGACAGCTAACACGTAAAAGTCATATTATTTTCATAAAATAAAAATAATAAACTAGTGCGTGTCTATTAACTTATTTAATTGTATTCGGTGACGAACACTCTCTTAGCTCCATCTTATTTATAAGGACAACAATGTGACACTCGTGGTCTTGTTTTAAAACCATGCGCATGCAACTGAACGCAATCAATCATGCTTTGACAAGCAGTATTTTATGTGCACGTGATATTGATTTATGTTTTTTAATCAAAATTCGACAGTGTTGAACGAGTCCATTTTTGTTTATACTCCAAAACAATAATGTTTGTTCATCCTCCAATCATATGGTAACATGTGGTAAATTTTAAATCAAATCTACCTTGGGAGTATACAAAACCACTCTCAAAATAGTTTTAGTTGCCACGTGTCACCCTGTAATTGGAAGGTAAACAAACACAATGGTTTCGAGAGGTGAACAAAAATGGACTCAGTCCTGAACTATGTACATTTAATCATGAGAGGCACATTGTTGAATCATAATACCTAACTGTGAAGCCCACAATTTTTATAGTTAATTAATATGCATGCTTTATTTTAATTTTTCTTTTTGGGAGCCTAAATGCCAAACCCACAATCTAATCCCAGCACTTAAACCCAATAACCCAAACCCCAGCTCACCCATTCAACCCCACGACCCTATTCCTCAGCCCAGATCCTATCTCTCCGCGCCCCACTCCGCTCACCCTCCTCTCACTTACGTAAACACACCAGAAACTCCAAAAATTTCACAAAACCTTCACAACTCCATTTTTCACCAAAAACTCCATTTTTTACCAAAAACTTCATAACTTCCTCCTCCCTCCACCAAATTCAAATCCAAGACCGCCGTCGAGTTTGTCTCGTCGTCCTCTCCGAATCCAGACTCCTCTCCCCCACCTTTCGAGCCCGTTCCCGTGACAGCACCCCGCGCCAGAACCCGTGCCGCCAGCCCTTCCTGCGCACGTCCCCGTGCCTTCCGAGTGCATATGTTTGTGTCCGTGTCCGTGCCCATGCCCGCGTGCTTTTCGAGTCCGAGGCATCCCCTCGGTGCTCCGTTACTACTAAAATCTGCTCCATTAGCGACGTAAATTTAGCGACGTTAGTATAATGTCGCTAAATTGTGCACATTAGCGATGTTTAATAGAAACGTCGCTAATAGTCGCTACTAGCGACGAAAATAGCGACGTGACAACGACGTATATTAGCTACATGAGCAAATCGTCGCGAAAACGTCGCTATGACGTCGCTAATAGCGACTAATTTAGCGACGTTAGGATGAACGTCGCTAAATTCTAATTAAATTTCCCCCAACGATTTATTTTCTCCTATTTTACTCTCTCACTCTCTCTCCACCTCCCTCCGGCGCTCTCACTCTCTCTGGCGACTCTCACTCTCTCCGGCGACTCTCCTCCCTCTCCGGTACGTGACTCTCTCTCTCTCTCTCTCTCTCTCTCTCTCTCTCTCTCTCTCTCTCGATCTCGATCTCTATTTTTGGTTGTTGGTGGTTGGGGGGTGCGGGTGGCTCGGGGGGAGGGACAGGAGGGGTGCGGGTGGTAGGAATATATATATATATATATATATATATATATATATATATATATATATATGACCTCCCCCTTCCTTCCTTAGTTAACAACTAGTATATATACATATATATATATATATATATATATTTTTTTTTAGTATATATATATATATATATATATATATATATATATATATATATATATATATATATATAAAATATATATATATATATATATATATATATATATTATATATAATATATATTTATATATATATATTTTATATATATATATATATATATATATATATATATATATATATATATATATGGAAGAAGGTAATTTCATTGATAATAATAAAGAGTACAGATACAGGTAGAATACTTAATATCCAATCAACACTTTTACATCATTATCTATGTTGTGCATAACGTCAATCTCAGAAGTGATCTTGTTCTCAAATATTCGCCTGTTTCTCTCTTTCCATATATGCCATACCGTCGAAGCTAATCTGATTTTTGCCTCCTTGAACCATAGAGTGCCTTTTCTGCGAAGCTTCTGAATGTTTTCAATAGCTTCCTTAATACTCCGTAGGTGTCCATTTGGGATCTGCAATTTTTGGCTTTGTGGCATCCAGATTCTCCATGAGACTGTGCATTGGAAGAACAAATGCTTTATACCATGAGACTGTACATTTATGCTTTATATATATATATATATTATATATATATATATATATATATATATATATATATATATATATATATATATATTCATATATAATATATATATATATATATGACCTCTAGCCTAGTCACTAAATTTTTTTTTCAGATTAGCGACGTTACAATACGTCGCTAAACTCGACAAAAACGTCGCTAAGTGAATTTAGCGACGTTTTGGAAACGACGGAAAAAAAAATGTGTCGCTAAACGAGAAAACGCCGTAAAACGTTGCTAGGACGACTGTAGTGCCCCGTTCCGCAAAGTTAATCGAAGGAATCGAAGCGCCGACAGCGTTCGGACTTAGCCTTGCAAAGGCTGCTCGAAGGCTCGCTCGTTCGAGGCGACTCCTCGCACAGGTGGGGTAGTTTCGGTGAACTCGCCTCATCTTAGCCTTCACTTAATAATTCGCGTATTTTCAACTTGCACAAGTAGGATAAACATAAAATCTGCAAACGCACAGAGCTAAGGGAATAATCCTGACCCGTCGAAATGTCTTAGAACTTGAAAAAGGTCCCACGGCCATCTTAGAAGTGTGTTCAGCATACTTTCAAATGACACTCGATCCTTCGTTCCCGTGGCTTGGGAGAAGGAAGTTGGCTTGAGTTGCTAAGTTGCTCCGACACTCGAATAAGCCTAAGTCATAGGCGTTACCCGCTTGAATGCTTGAAAAGCATGCACGGTCCCATTGTTTTGCCCCAACGCTTGTATTGACCTAAGTCATAGGCGTCGCCGCATGAATGCTTGAAAATGCATGCACGGTCCCGTCGTCCAAGGCTTGGCATAGCCTTCGCACGTCCCGCAAGTTAAGTCATTTTGCATGGCTGTTGGCTTAAGTCTAGGCACGAACTTGGTTGTTCAAGTCGACCCCGTGCATGGCACGTTCCCTCGATACGAAGCTCGGCATAGCCTTTGCTCGTTGAGTCATTGCCCGAATAAGTTAGACAAGAGTTGTGTTGGGCTATCAAAGCCATTTCTAGCACTGTCCTGCTCTATCTGCGGTTGTCAAGTCGCATAGTTCCTTAAAAACAATGCTCGTCGTATAAAGTATATGATTTGAGCGTTAGCATCGCCTAGAGAACCAGGTCTGTCTAAGGCACGAGCTACGGTCGGTTTAGTGAAAAGCTTGCCATGAACAAAGGAAGTCCACGCGACTGGTTGTCGCCGAGATCGGTCCCGCTACTTGGGAGTCTCGCTTAGTCTTGATAAGTCCCGCACACGAGATCGGTCCCGCGGCTTGGGAGTCTCACTTAGTCTTGATAAGTTCATCACACGAGATCGGTCCCGCGGATTGGGAGTCTCGCTATGTCTTGAAAGGAAACACATGAGATCGGTCCCGCGGCTTGGGAGTCTCGACAGATAGAAGAAAAGCATGGTCATGTTAAGGAAGGACTGGATAGATCGAGTTGAGACTTGCATGGTCATTGGACAACTTGTCGACAAGGTGTAGTCTTCTCGAATGATCGTCGGGGCACCGGGATCATGTCGTCCCGGGGGAAGCACGTTGCGGCTCAAGGTAGGATGCTGGATAACCGTATGGGAGATTCGGCACTTCCAGGGCTAGCTACCCGCGGAGGGACGGTCCGATATCCCCGAGCCAGTCCAAGATAGCTTGACATTGCTAGTGACCACTCATATAGTTGTGTCGAGAAAAGCGGCAATCCGCGTGTTTGCCTTTGGATAGCGTCAAGTACTAGCACGACATCGATCGAAACATGAGACAGTCTAGCACGACATGTATCAAGTCAGCAAGATGTAATCCCGTTAGTGCCAGCCTTGTATCAGCACGAAAGGAATGAGTTATAGCTTATGTCAGCAAGACACGTGCTTGGGCACTAAGCAAGGCTTTCGCGTATCGGTATTATTGGCCTAAGTTTGCATAAGTTAAGTCAAGTGCCATCGCTTTAAGTCGAAAGGACCGTAATATAAAAGTTGGCTAAGTCAGGGAGTCATTAGGCACAACCTTATCTTGAAGCACGGACAAGTCTTGGCACGGCCAAGTTCGCATGAGTTGCTCCTCGGCGAAGCGCTATCTCGAATAAGTTGAATGCGCGTTGGCATGGCACGACCCCGTCGTTACACGACCTTGTCATTGCATTGTTAAGTATAGGCCGAGACGCCTTATTCTAAAATGGATCCTAAGGCAAGATTAGAAAGACAATCGTAAAGGGACTTGTAAGCTGCACAAAGTAAATGAACGTGTCGTTTTTGTATGGGTGGACGAGGAGCTCACTCCACCAGTACAGTTGAGTACTGACACCCACACAGTATTTTATGTGCAGGCACAGGTAGAAGCTCGTCGTGCGGAGCTCGCTTGGAGGCATCGAGGCACGGAGTTCCTTGGCGATTCGAAGTGTGCGGCCGCGTGAAGTCAAGACTTATACGGGACATAATGTATGGACATCGCCTTCCGAAGCTTCCGCTGGATTCAAGTATTGTATCGAGAGATGAGAGAGAGCAGAGTGAATTATAAAATAAGAGAAAAGTGAGCACAAGAGACTTGTATTCAATATCAATAAAGAGTTCTTTTGAATAACTTGTGTTTGCCTTTAAATTTCTACTGCATGTTTCAATGATTCTGCTTGGGACTTCTGTGCGACGACCCCGTCGCAGCCTATGTAATCGGCCGTTATGAAACTGTCTTGCACGAGCGCAATCTAGGCTCGTGCGGCATCACGCCTTAGCGAGGACGATCGCTCCTACGGGAGCGGGGCGTGACATAATGGTATCAGAGCACGGCTTTACGTCCTTGGACTTCAAGTCGAATTTCTCAGTTTTGAAAGCTCGTCGTTGGAAAATAAGTGTGCGCTCTCTCTCAAATGTCCCTCGACATGTCCATACAATAAGTCTAAATATTTTTAAAAGCTCGTACAAGCGTTAAATCGAACGCATCGGTTGGCCTTTGTGCCGAACGATGTCAAATTTATCTTGATAGAAAACACGTGCTGAAGATAACATATCGCGTGCGTGCCTAACTAGTCCTGCAATCGACCTAGCAATTGAGCATGCAAACTCGGAATATAGTCCGCACGGGATGGCTATGGACACGGCCTTTCGGCTAAGTTGTGCCGCGTGTCGCGTACCTCGACTTTATGGTACAATCGAGTCGCGAGCGATATCAAGTACCGCTCGGTCGGGAATGAAGCTACACTTAGAGTGTCTATCGATAGGAACGCTATCGAGTTAATGCTTAGGCGTACACGAAAGATTGACTTGGATTTTGAGGAAATAGTGCGAACGACTTAGTATGTCGAGACGACGTGAGCGATTACGCTAGGGATTCGTCGAACGAATCTGAAAGATGTCTTAGCGAGTGATGCGAACGTTATTGGGGACTAGATCGGATGGCTCGAATCCTGAGTGGTGTATGGATTTTCATAGAAATCATTCGAGCAAAATTGAGGATTACGAGTAACGGCGAGTATGTCGGCGAGGCGATACGATCGCGCAAAGCCTTAGAACGCGTCACGCTTAGTTGGTCGTGACTTCGTATATTCCGAACGAGATATCGTTCGGACAGCTTGTGAATGGGCAACGAGAGTTAGAAAATGATTCGGAACGATGAATAAAAGTGAATGTCTTGATCGAGGAAATCTAGTAAATCATACGTACGATTTTAGATTGAATCAAATAAAATGTGACTTGAGTTTTGGTCAACGATCTTGAAACTAGCTTGAGGAATAGCAATTGAACTTGATCTTGAATATCAAAGAATTATGGTATATCCAGTTCGGACAATAGCATCAGTCGCACGACTCAAAATTGGTTGCAAAGAAAGATCGTCAGGTTACGCATATCATCGATGGTATTGAGGCGTATCAACGATCGATATGCGATAACTCGGGGGTACTCTGACTCGGCGAATGACGATCGTGCAAATCTCATTGTTCCGATGGATGCTATACTCGGGATATTGAAACGTGTCGAAGAAATGATAGATATGACTCGAGGATTTTCTGATTGAATGAATGACGGTCGGACTATCTAATTGAGATCTTGACTCGGATGAAAATAAAATGTTTGGATTATTTTGTCGATAACCACAACGTTGATGTTCTTATCTTATGCGAGCGCAACTCCAGCCTCGCACATGCGTCATGCCGCTTAGGGCAGTCACTCCGCGTGAGCGCTGGTATGGTGATTCATACAGTAGGGGTGATTGAACTTGCATGGCGTGGCAATTTGTATGCTTCGACTTGTGGTTTGACACGAAGGTGGACTTAAGAATGACTTTGTGTGCTTGATGATTGAACTTGAGGATTGAGTAGGTTCAATCCGTGTATCGAGAATAAATTAGTCTAGACTCAAGCAAGAGTTACGCCCCGATGAGAATGATTATTCTGCAGGAGCATTGCATGGTGATTCATGAAGCACCATGGATAATCGAACTCGTATAGGATTGGGGCACAACATATTATCGAGCTAGATGACCTCGTGATTGAATACATGAATTGGTTAGAATTGGTGATTTGAATGGATTCGAATACGCACAACGAATGCATTGATACGAATAGGTGATCGTGCTCGATGTTTAGAAATCTGAGTGACGCGAGCTTGGATAAAAAAACCCCGTACTATCGACCTTGGTTTGACCCTAGGATTGGGGTCAGTGTTGGCGTTATTGTTGGAGAACTATGATTCCAATCCTGACATTGACTTAGCCTTGAGAAATAGCCTAGCGGATAGGCGAGACGCCCTGTTTCAAGTATTAGCAATCAAAATATTGATCTTGAGGATTGGCGTGGATTAAAAGAGTGAATCAAGAAGAGGAAACCCTGCTCACGAGACTCGGCTGACATGCATATATTTCAGAGACGCTTGCGTATGTGTACGATGCAACTCGAGTGAGAATGATGAATTCTCTATCATGCAGTTTGGTGAATGCATGTATTTTGGGGACGCTTGGAATGCATGCACGATCCAACCAAGTGACACATTGAATTCAAACGAGACTTGAGGAATGGAAAGTATCGAGGATTTGAAATGAGTTAAAGGAAAGGATTGATAGTCGTGCGAGCGTGGCTCGGAATCGAAGGAACGCGTAGGCGGAATGTGTACAATTAAGTCTTGGCCATAGAAATGGTAGGATGGCTTGCATTCAGAAAAGTCTCGAGTACGAGACTTATTCTGAGTTGTGTATGTTGTAGTGTCCCGTCCCGCAAATTCAATCAGAGGAATCGAAATGCCGACATCATTCAGACTTAGCCTTGCAACGGCTGCTCGAAGGCTTGCTCGTTCGAGATGACTCCTCGCACAGGTAGGGTAGTTTCGGTGAACTCGCCTCATCTTAGCCTTCACTTAATAACTCGCATGTTTTCAACTTGCACAAGTAGGATAAACATAAAAGCTGCGAACGCACATAGCTAAGAGAATAATCCCGACCCGTCGAAATGTCTTAGAACTTGGAAAAGGTCCCACGGACGTCTTAGAAGTGTATTCAACATGCTTTCAAATGACACTCGATCCTTCGTTCCCGTGGCTTGGGAGAAGGAAGTTGGCTTGAGTTGCTAAGTTGCCCCGACACTCGAATAAGCCTAAGTCATAGGCGTCGGCCGCTTGAATGCTTGAAAAGCATGCACGGTCCCGTTGTTTTGCCCCAACGCTTTTATTGACCTAAGTCATAGGCGTCGCCGCGTGAATGCTTGAAAATGCATGCACGGTCCCGTCGTCCAAGGCTTGGCATAGCCTTCGCACGTCCCGCAAGTTAAGTCGTCTTACACGGCTGTTGGCTTAAGTCTAGGCACAAACTTGGTTGTTCAAGTCGACCCCGTGCATGGCACATTCCCTCGATGTGAAGCTCGGCATAGCCGTTGCTCGTCGAGTCGTTGCCCGAATAAATTAGACAAGAGTTGTGTTGGGCTATCAAAGCCATTTCTAGCACTGTCCTGCTCTATCTGCAGTTGTCAAGTCGCGTAGTCCCTTGAGAACAAGGCTCGTCATATAAAGTATATGACTTGAGCGTTAGCATCACCTAGAGAACCAGGTCTGTCTAAGGCACGAGCTACGGTCGGTTTAGTAAAAAGCTTGCCACAAACAAAGGAAGTCCACGTGACTGGTTATCGTCGAGATCGGTCCCGCTACTTGGGAGTCTCGCTTAGTCTTGATAAGTCCCGCACACGAGATCGATCCTGTGGCTTGGGAGTCTCGCTTAGTCTTGATAAGTCCCACACACGAGATCGGTCCCGCGGCTTGGGAGTCTTGCTATGTCTTGAAAGGAAACACACAAGATCGGTCCCGCGGCTTGGGAGTCTCGACAGATAGAAGGAAAGCATGGTCATGTTAAGGAAGGACTGGATAGATCGAGTTGAGACTTGCATGGTCATTGGATAACTTGTCAACAAGGTGTAGTCTTCTCGAATGATCGCCGGGGCACCGGGATCATGTCGTCCCGGGGAAAGCGTGTTGCGGCTCAAGGTAGGATGCTGGATAAGTGCATGGGAGATTCGACGCCTCTGGGTCTAGCTACCTGCGGAGGTACGGTCCGATATCCCTGAGCCAGTCCAAGATAGCTTGACATTGCTAGTGACCACTCATATAGTTGTGTCGGTAAGAGCGGCAATCCGCATGTTTGCCTTTGGATAGCGTCAAGTACTAGCACGACGTCGGTCGAAACATGAGACAGTCTAGTATGACATGTATCAAGTCAGTAAGATATAATCCCGTTAGTGCCAACCTTGTATCAGCATGAAAGGAATGAGTTATAGCTTATGTCAGCAGACACGTGCTTCGGCACTAAGCAAGGCTTTCGCGTATCGGCATTGTTGGCCTAAGTTTGCATAAGTTAAGTCAAGTGCCATCGCTGTCACCCCCAGTTTTTAAATTAGGGGTATTTTCATCATTTTTCAATTTTTATAATTTTTTGGAATTTTTATTTATTTTATGTAATTTTTTGGGATTTATTTGGTTTGGTTTGGATTTTATCCAATTCGGACTCAAATTGAAGACCCGGGTAGCCTGGACCCTAGTGGGATCCACATACTAGCTGGGCTAGGCCCACATACCATCATAATTAGGTTAGAAATAATAAACCCAACTTCCATAGCTTAATTAGTCATTTTAGAGACTTAATTAGTTCATTAGAAACAAACCGAACCAAACCCGAATCAAACCGAACCAAGTTTATTGGGTTGGGGACTAATAGATCCTACCCAAAACCCACAAACCCCTCCCCCACACTTGGCCGGCCATGTAAAGCCCCCCCCCCCCCCCCCCCCCCCCCTTTCTTCTTCCTTAAGTCAAACACTCTCTCTCGCTCTAAAATTCCTTCTCCTTCCCAAGCTCTTCCCTTCCTACAAGAAAACCATTTTTAGGTATGTCATTTATTCCTTATTAATTACTCTTCTCCATTTATTGTCTTCACAATTATTGTAGAGGGGGAGATTCTCTACCATTTGCCCATAAACTTTGTAGGATTCCCTAAAAATTTGGTTAGGATTTTAATTGGGGGTTTACTAATTAGAGTGGTGTATATATATATATGTATATATATATATGTGTATGTATTATATATATATATATATTTAAATGTGTGTGTGTGTGTAGAGGAATGGGAGTGGTAGTGATGTTGTCATGAGAGTGGTGGTGGTGGTGTTGTGTGAGAGAGTGAGAGGGTGGTGTGTGTGTGTTTGAGTGGTATGTAGACAAATATGTATATATATATATATATATATATATATATATATATATATATATATATATATATATATATATATATATATATATATATATATATATATATGTGTATATATAATTATGGGTATAATTGTGTATGTGTGTGTGTAAGAGGAGTGGTGGTGGTGGTGGTGTCATGGTAGTGGTGTGTTGTGTGAGAATGGTGGTGTTTGTGTGTCATGAGAGGGGTTGTGTGAGTGTGTGTTGTGAGAGAGTTTGGGAGAGTTTGTGTGAGTGTGAGTGTTTGTGTTTGTATGAGAGTGATAGGGAGTGTGTGTGCTTGTGTGAGTGTTTGTGTGAGTGTGAGTGTTTGTGTTTGTATGAGAGTGATAGGGAGTATGTGTGCTTGTGTGAGTGTTTGTGAGAGTGTGTGTGTGTCTATATGTATATATATATATATATATATATATATATATATATATATATATATATATATATATATCTAAATGTGTGTGTGTGTGTGTATTTATATACATATATATATATATATATATATATATATATATATATATATATATATATATATATATATATATATATATATATATATATAAATACACACACACACACACATTTAGATATATATATATATATATATATATATATATATATATATATATATATATATATATATATATATATATATATATATATATGTGTGTATATGGATGTATATATATATGTAGATATGAGGGTGTTTGTGTGTCTATAGATATATATATATAGATGGTTAGATAGATAGATGGATGGATAATGGATTATATATATATAAGTATATGTAGATATATATATAGATAGATAGGAGGATAGATATATATATGTATAGATATATATATATATATATGTAGAGGAGTAGAGGAAGTAGGAGGAGAAGAAGTAGAAGAAGAAGAAGAAGAAGGAAGCCAACAGCAGCAGCTGCTGCTGTGCTGCTGTGGCAGGAAGCCACACAGCAGCAGCAGCCAAGCAACTGTAGCAGCTGTAGTAGCAGCTCACCCCCCCCCCTAAAACCCCCTATTTTGGCCCCCTTAAGCCCCCATTTCAACCCCCACGTATATATATATATATATATATATATGTATATATATATATATATATATATATATATATATATCTGTGTGTGTTTATATATATGTATAGATAGGTAGTTATAGAGTTAGATGAGAGTTAGAAATAGAAGAGAAAGTTAGAAGAAGTTTAGGAAGAATTAGAAGAAGAAAGGTTAGGAGGAAAGGAGAAAGTTAGAAGAATAAGAAGAGAAGTAGAAGGGAATAATAGAAGAAGTTAGGAAAAGAATGAGAGTAGGAATTAGATGAGATTAGGAAGAGGATGAGAGGAAGAAAGAATAGGAAGAAGGAATTAGAAGAAGAAGTTAGAGGAGGAGTTAAGAAGAAGAATTAGAATAAGAGGTAGAAGGGAGTTTTGGAGGAAATCGAGTTAGAGGGTGAAACGGAGCCCGGAGTATCGGAACGCGACGAAAATTGGTGTGGAGTTAGAATATATGAATTAGATTTTGCGGGTAGGCTCCCGAGTGGAAATCGGGGTCGTAGGGCGCCGGTATCGCGCCGTATCAGTGCGTATCTTGAAATATTTGAGATATCGGCAATGGGCCGTAAGATGGACTAAACGTCCACTTTACTTAGGTATTTTGGTAGGTAATATATGTATAGGCTAGTATCATACTACCATGGGGAGATCGGGTCAAAATATCAAGCGTAGGTAGGCTAACTAGATAATCGTCGAAGGTAGAATTTTACCATTTTTAAGGGTAAAATAGGGAATTGGCCTACGGCCAAGATTTGAGTTTCGAAGTCCAAGATGGACTTGGATATGGGTTGTAGAGGTTGGTAATAGTTAAAAATAGTCGCCTAGACCTAGTCTTGACCCCGGTTGACCACGGTTGACTTTTTAGACCAAAAGTCAACTATGGGTCAACACTTTACCCTATTTAGTCCCAAATTCCATTAGACTTGTGTAGTTGACCGAAGGTAGAATTTTACCATTTTTAAGGGTAAAATAGGGAATTGGCCTACGACCAAGATTTGAGTTTCGAAGTCCAAGATGGACTTGGATATGGGTTGTAGAGGTTGGTAATAGTTAAAAATAGTCGCCTAGACCTAGTCTTGACCCCGGTTGACCACGGTTGACTTTTTAGACCAAAAGTCAACTATGGGTCAACACTTTACCCTATTTAGTCCCAAATTCCATTAGACTTGTGTAGTTGACCAAAAGTCAACTATTAGTTACCGTTGACCTAGGATTGACCTAGGGTTGACCAGAGTTGACCGGAGTTGACCAGAGTTGACCGGTTGACCAAAAGTTAACTGTTGACTCAAGTTGACCTAGATTAATTCCGTTTGACTTGCGCTGACCCAGTTTGACCCAGTTAGACCTAATATGACTTAGGTTGACCCCGTACAACCTAGTTTGACGTGTCTTGACCTAGAATGACTTAATAGGATTTAAATTGATTTGACTTTATTTCCTAGATAGAGTATTGATACGCCTTGTTCTCTATAGGTCCTCGAGATGCTGCATTTGCTCTAGTTGACGTACCATATCATATTTCAGGCGAGTACATTCTCTGACACTTTTCCAATTTATAATGATTGTTATGATTCATATAATTAGTGTAGATATGCTTGTTCTCGACACATTGGTCACACGAATTGGTATTCATGGATCCCGACATGAGATGTTATTCCTCGTTACCTTGGTATATCTTGTGCAAGCCCCCTTGTAGTTCTTGTGCAGTATATGGACACCGATTCTCGAGAAGACTTGCTCCCTTCTTATAGAATCTCGTGTCGTAACGTGTCTTGCTTGGATCCACTCTACCAGTCGGAGATGGGGGAGTACTAGTGTAGATGTGTGGTCATTATCCACCTTGTTACTCTTGTAGACCTTGTGAGTGTTAATCATACACTTCACGTATGATTAACCAGGCCAGTAGACCTTGTGCAAGACCCAAGCCGGCCATATGTTGTAGCTAGTATTCACACACCTAGATATATGATTCTTGATTTCTTGTACATGCCATGATCAGTTTACTTGCCTTGTTCTAGCTCTAGTTTTACAGCTTATCTTGCCATGATACTCACATGTACATTCCATGATTTTTTTGTATATACTCTCTATTTACAGTATTATAGCTTTTGTCATATCTTGTGAACTGTTGTTAGTAGATTGTACTCGTTCCATACTGACAGGATATGTTAAAAATATTACAGATGCAGATGAGGGAGATTACTGTACCTACTACGGTCCGGATGACGTAGTGGGCATAGACCTGGAGACTTTGGTCCAGCAGGGCTTAGCTCCGCCTGACGAGACCTTACCTATTGCTTAGTTAGAGTAGGTCTTTTGTACTGGACTTTGTCTCCAGCTACTTTTGAGACTGTTATTATTATGGATTGTATTAGAGACTTGGACTTGTATATATTCTTGTGTTGGACTTGACAGGTTATTATTTTATTATCGTCTTGTTGTCTTTATCTTTCAGTCTTTACTTTGTTATCTTAGAGTTGTGATTGAGCACTTATATATATATTCATTGCTTGTCCTCCGTTCGGAGTTGACCATATTCTCGACAGGTTTTGTTATATATATAAACTGTTGTCAGACTAGAAAATCTACAGCGTTCCACGCCGTTTTTACGGTGAGGGCTGGGCGTTGTCGCGTCACGTGCCCTTTTAGCGGGTTCGGGTCGTGACAATCGCTTTAAGTCGAAAGGACCGTAATGTAAAAGTTGGCTAAGTTAGGGAGTCGTTAGGCACGACCTTATCTTGAAGCACGGACAAGTCTTGGCACGGCCGAGTTCGCATGAGTTGCTTCTCGGCGAAGCGCTATCTCGAATAAGTTGAATGCACGTTGGCATGGCACGACCCCGTCGCACGACCTTGTCGTTGCATTGTTAAGTATAGGCCGAGACGCCTTGTTCTAAAATGGATCCTAAGGCAAGATTAGAAAGACAATCGTGAAGGGACTTGTAAGATGCACAAAGTAAATGAACGTGTCAGTTTTGTATGGGTGAGCGAGGAGCTCACTCCACCAGTACAGTTGAGTACTGACACCCACACAATGTTTCATGTGCTGGTACAGGTAGAAGCTCGTGGCGCGGAGCTCACTTAGAGGCGTCGAGGCACGGAGTTCCTTGGCGATTCGAAGCGTGCGGCCGCGTGATGTCAAGACTTATACGGGACATAATGTATGGACATCGCCTTCCGAAGCTTCCGCTGGATTCAAGTATTGTATCGAGAGATGAGAGAGAGCAGAGTGAATTATAAAATAAGAGAAAAGTGAGCACAAGAGACTTGTAATTTGGCCTTGCGCCCAACAATGTAATCTTGTATTCAATATCAATAAAGAATTCTTTTCAATAACTTGTGTTTGCCTTTAAATTTCTGCTGCATATTTCAATGATTCTGCTTGAAACTTCTGTGCGACGACCCCGTCGCAGCCGATGTAATCGGCCGTTATGAAACTGCCTTGCACGAGCGCAATCTAGGATCGTGCGGCATCACGCATGAGCGAGGACGATCGCTCCTACAGGAGCGGGGCGTGACAACGATGTTCTTTGGCGACGTCATTAACGTCGCTAACTAGCGACGTTATGTGCGACGTTTAATTGTTGACGCTAATTAGCGACGTATATGGCGACGTTATTGTGTTGTCGCCGTTTAGCGACACTGTTGCGACATTTTGGCGACGACGAGCTGACATCAGATTATGGTGCCACGTATTGCCACGTCAGCATTTAGCGACGCTTTTTGCGACATTTATTAACGTCGCTAATATTTAGCGACTAATGGTAACGTCGCTAAAAACATCGCTAAGTTTAAAAAATATAAAAAAATAGGTTCCAGAATGGAAATGGAGCTGGAACCTGTGCCAAAATACAGAATACAAAATACAAAATACAGAATCCAATCCCTGGGTTCGTCGAACCCCCTCGGTAGAACACTCAACACCGGCACGCACAATAAATTCCAGAATATACAAAAAATATAAAGAAAAAATAGTATCCGCAACGAACAATGTCAATATATAATATCCTCAACAAACCAAATCAATATCCGCCAATACGTACAAACTCAGTATCCTCAACGAAAAAACTGAATATCTCCAAATACGTACAAAGTCAAAATACAAAATACAGAATCCAATCCCTGGGTTCGCCGAAAATAAAAAAAACAAAGATTGACACACAGTACTAATTCATATGTGTTTTAAGTGTGAGAACGGATGGCTCAGAACACAACCCAAAATTCATTCTAGCATACATTAGTGTGAATCATCTATGTTCTGTACATATGGTGTAGTTTACGTTCTTATCGAATCTAGTATCTGAAGAATATAACAGAATCAAGATGAACTCACATAATGTAATACTAAAATATCATCTACTACTATATAAGATATAGTGATAGGTTGTCGTATCATCATTGTCGAGGGATGAGGGTCGGAGGACAGTCAACTTCATCTACGGCTACATAGTTACATGAGCTAGTCGTCGCGAAACGTCGCTTTTAGCGACGTTAGTATGAACGTCACTAAATTCTAATTATATTTCCCCACCAATTCATTTCTCCCCATTTTACTCTCTCACTCTCTCTCCACCCCCCCTCCGGCGCTCTCACTCTCTCCGGCGCTCTCACAGTACTAATTCATATCTATTTACATGTGAGAACGGATGGCTCAGAACACAACCCAAGATTCATTCTAGCATACATTAGTGTGGATCATTATATTCTGTACATATGGTGTAGTATATGTTCTTATCGTATCTAGTATCTGAAGAATGTAACAGAATTAAGATGAACTCACATAATGTAATACTAAGACATCATCTACTACTATATAAGATATAGTGGTAGGTTGTCATATCATCGTTGCCGAGGGATGAGAGTCGGAGGACAGTCAACTTTATCTACGACTACATAGTTTCTGCCTCGCCAGTCGAATGACTGCAGGGACTATGTCCTGATCACCATGTCGTACCGTAGTTTAATGCAAATGAAGCTGGAGCTGGAGCCAAAATACAGAATCCAAAATACAAAATACAGAATCCAATCCCTGGGTTCGTCGACCCCCTCGGTGGAACACTCAACACCGGCACGCACAATACACTCCAGAATATACAAAAAAATATAAAAAAAATACTATCCGCAACGAACAATATCAATATATAATATCCTCAACAAACCAAATCAATATTCGCAAATACGTACAAACTCAGTATCCTCAACGAAAAAATTGAATATCCCCAAATACGTACAAAGTCAAAAATATAGTATAGTCTAAAAATGTAAAAACGAAACTACTGATCGCCTGGAGCTGGACCCGGAGCTGGAGGAGCGCCACCAGATGACGCACAAATACCACTCGAGTGAGCCAAAGGCATGCAGCCACTTCCCTCCCTCCATTCACCCTCTCCCTCTCTCATGCTATCAACGTCACAACTTTTCCAGTGCTGCTCCCTCTAATGATGATGAACACAAAAATCAAAGACCCCCTCTCCTTTCTCACTCTTCACAGTTCTCACAACAGGAAGGATCAGTGCTTTCTAGTTCTCTTCCATCCATCCATTCCTCCGTTTTGATCAAGCATCTTCCTTCTCCTCTCCTCCACCATGGCTCTGGACCCATCTGCTCCTCCCTACTTCCCTTATTCTTATTTGACTCTCTCAGCAACATATGATATCCAGCTCAAGTGTAGAGTCGGAGAAGAACAAGTGGGCAGAAAGAGGAGGGGGAAGCAGCACAGCCGGCGGCATGACCCGAAGGAAGTACATAGATTTTCTTCAACATCCGTAGGAGAACTATAAGGATATATCTTTTCACAACATGTCACCTTGTCAAAGACCCTTAATGTGATAACCATGTTACCACGGTGTCGGAAGACTAACATGTCATAATTTTCTAAGCCGTGTGTTTTGACATAATCCTCGCAACTCTTTCCTCCTATGTAGTAATCTTGCATTTCTTTATGAAGTTCAAGACGACATATTTTTCCATTACGAGTCACTATATGCCGTCTTGGACTTCATAAAGAAATGTAAGATTACTACATAGGAGAAAAGAGTTGGAAGAATTATGTCAAAACACACGGCTTAAAAAATTATGACATGTTAGTCTTCCGACACCGCGGTAACATGATATTCACATTAAAGGTCTTTGACAAGGTGACATATTGTGAAAAGATATATCCTTATAGTTCTCCTACGGATGTTGACAAAAACCTCTGTACTTCCTCCGAGTCATGTCGCCGGCTGTGTTGCTTCCCCCTCCTCTTCCTGCCCACTTCTTCTCCTCCGACTCTACACTTGAGCTGGATATCATATGTGGCTGAGAGAGTCAAATAAGAAGAAGGGAAGCAGGGAGGAGCAGATGGGTCCAGAGCTATGGTGGAGGAGAAGAAAAGGAAGATGATTGATCAGAACGGAGGAATGGATGGATGGAAGAGAACTAGAAAGCACTGATCCTTCCTGTTGTGAGAACTGTGAAGAATGAGAAAGGAGAGGGGGGTCTTTGATTTTTGCGTTCATCATCATTAGAGGGAACAGCACTGGAAAAGTTATGACGTTGATAGCATGAGAGAGAGAGGGGGGGAATGGAGGGAGGGAAGTGGCTGCATGCTTTTGGCTCACTCGAGCGGTATTTGTGCGTCAGATAAAATAGCAAAAATTTGATTTTTCTCCAAGTGTGAGAACGGATGGCTCAGAACACAACCCAAAATTCATTCTAGCATACATTAGTATGAATCATCTATGTTCTGTACATATGGTGTAGTATACGTTCTATCGAATCTAGTATCTAGTGTCTGAAGAATGTAATAGAATCAAGATGAACTCACATAATGTAATATTAAAACATCATCTACTACTATATAAGATATAGTGATAGGTTGTCGTATCATCATTGCCGAGTGATGAGAGTCGAAGGACAGTCAACTTTATCTACGGCTACGTAGTTTCTGTCTCGCCAGTCGAATGGCTGCAGGGACTATATCCTGATCACCATGTCGTACCGTAGATTAATGCAAATGGAGCTGGAGCTGGAGCCAAAATACAGAATCCAAAATACAGAATCCAATCCCTGGGTTCGCCAAAAATACAAAAACAAAGATTGACACACAGTTCTAATTAATGTGTTTTAAGTGTGAGAACGGATGGCTCAGAACACAACCCAAAATTCATTCTAGCATACATTAGTGTGAATCATCTATGTTCTGTAGATATGGTGTAGTATACGTTTATCGAATCTAGTATCTAGTATCTGAAGAATGTAACAGAATGAAGATGAACTCACATAATATAATACTAAAACATCATCTACTACTATATAAGATATAGTGATAGGTTGTCGTATCATCATTGCCGAGGGATGAGGTTCGAAGGACAGTCAACTTTATCTACAGCTACATAGTTTCTGCCTCGTCAGTCAAATGGCTGCAGGGACTATGTCCTGATCACCATGTTGTACCGTAGGTTAATGCAAATGGAGCTGGAGCTGGAGCTGGAGCCAAAATACAGAATAAATGAGAGAACTATCAAAGAATCACATAAAACTAACTAGAACTGAAATACAGTAATTGACAAATAAATTAGAGAACTATCAGATGTGATACTTGAGTATCAATACGATACTCGAGTATCGGTATTGTGATTGCGATACCGATACACATAGGAATGGTGTGATACTCAGAGTATCGGTATCGAACCATTCCGTATTGCGAGGGGGAACAATACTATAGCATTGATAACGAGATAGATAGAGAAAGAGACACAACTAAGTAGCACTTGAACTTTAACTAAGTAGCACTCGACAACCAACCGGAGAGGATACTCTGAGAGATCCATCTGAGTAGGACGTATACTCTGAGAGATCACCTTTACAAGAATGATATCAGTAGTGGGATTGAGTGTTGGAGGAGATATTATCAGAGTATACATCCTACTCAGATGAGTCTCTCA
Organism: Iris pallida; assembly: GCA_029216955.1. NCBI lineage: Eukaryota > Viridiplantae > Streptophyta > Magnoliopsida > Asparagales > Iridaceae > Iris > Iris pallida. The sequence goes on along the minus strand of JANAVB010035820.1, from coordinate 10,674,602 downwards.
CCGTTACTATTTTTTTTGGTTGTGGGATGAGCAAGAATCCTTTGACAAAGGAGACCACCATGCTGTCAGGAATCTCTCGCTCTTGCTCTACACGAAGGATGTCCACTTGAGCTCCGGGGCAAAGTTTTGGCTCAGAGCAAGAATCTGTTGACGGAGCACATCCACCATGCTGTCAGAAAAAAATAGTAACGGTGAGAGACCCATCTGAGTAGGACGTATACTCTGATAATATCTCCTCCAACACTCAATTCCACTACTAATATCATTCTTGTAAAGGTGATCTCTCAGAGTATACGTCCTACTCAGATGGATCTCTCAGAGTATCCTCTCTGGTTGGTTGTCGAGTGGCTGCAGGGACTATGTCCTGATCACCATGTCGTACCATAGTTTCTGCCTCGCCAGTCGAACGGCTGCAGGGACTATGTCCTGATCACCATGTCGTAGTCCAATATAATCCAGAGATTGACACAGTACTAATTCATATATGTAGTCCAATACAAATAGTCAAATACAAAAACAACCCAATACAAATAGTCCAATACAAATAAGTACTAATAGCTAATGAGAACCACGCAGCTCATGCAAACGCTCCGTGATACGATCACGCAACCACCTTGAATAAGTGGGATCGACGGTGGCAGGAGAGATGTAGTCTCCTGCAGGTGCTGGATGAATAAAACTCCCGGTCTCACTAGCTACCGGTGCCACTTCCTCCTTAACGGTAGGAGGAGCCACCTCAGGATTCACTGTTTCTCTCAAACGACGTACCGCTCCTCGGGTCATGGATGCCATCTGGTAAGATCGATATTCACAAATAATATAATTGTAACATAAGCAAGCTAACTAAAGGAACCATCATGTAATTTGAGTACATTTTTGAAAGCAGATAAAGTACAGAAAATTCGATTTTTTGCCAAGTATGAGAACGGATGGCTCAGAACACAACCCAAAATTCATTCTAGCATTCATTAGTGTGAATCATCTATGTTCTGTACATATGGTGTTGTATACGTTCTTATCGAATCTAGTATCTAGTATCTGAAGAATGTAACCGAATCAAGATGAACTCACATAATGTAATACTAAAATATCATCTACTACTATATAAGATACAGTGATAGGTTGTCGTATCATCATTGCCGAGGGATGAGGGCCGGAGGACAGTCAACTTCATCTACGGCTACATAGTTACATGAGCTAGTCGTCGCGAAACGTTGCTATGACGTCGCTAATAACGACTAATTTAGCGACGTTAGTATGAACGTCGCTAAATTCTAATTATATTCCCCCACCAATTCATTTCCCTCCATTTTACTCTCTCACTCTCTCTCCCCCCCCTCTGGCGCTCTCACTCTCTCCGGCGCTCTCACAGTACTAATTCATATATATTTAAATGTGAGAACGGATGGCTTAGAACACAACCCAAGATTCATTCTAGCATACATTAGTGTGGATCATTATGTTCTGTACATATGGTGTAGTATATGTTCTTATCGTATCTAGTATCTGAAGAATGTAACAGAATCAAGATGAACTCATATAATGTAATACTAAGACATCATCTACTACTATATAAGATATAGTGATAGGTTGTCATATCATCATTGCCGAAGGATGAGGGTCGGAGGACAGTCAACTTTATCTACGGTTACATAGTTTCTGCCTCGCCAGTTGAATGGCTGCAAGGACTATGTCCTGATCACCATGTCGTACCATAGTTTCTGTCTCGCCAGTCGAATGGCTGCAGGGACTATATGTCCCGATCACCATGTTACCAATTAACCAACCAAAAAACTACTTGTTATAAATATCCGCAATATCGGTGCGTTCAAATCGGAGTATCACATTTTCGGTGTCGAAAAACAAATAATTATTACTAAATTATCAGATATTTTCGACACTATCGGTGCCCCTGACCAAGCCCCCCCCCCCCCCCCCCCACACCACCCCTAACCCGAACCCTAACCCTCCACTCACCCATGCTCCCCTCCCCCAGCCGCCTACACATACCCACCCCTAACCTGAACCCTACCCCTAGCTCCCCTCCTCCAGCCGTCCTCGTCCCCCCTGTCCCACCCCCCCCAGCCACCCCCCACTCATCCCCGAACCACCCGCATCCCCCCTGCCCCTCCCCCTGAGCCACGTGCACCCCCCCAACTACCAACACCAAAACAGCCGGAGAGAGAGAGACAGAGAGAGAAAGAGAGGGAGGGGAAGAGTACCACGTACCGGAGAGGGAGGAGAGTCGTCGAAGAGAGTGAGAGTCGCCGGAGAGAGTGGGAGCGCCGGAGAGAGTGAGAGAGAGTGAGAGAGTAAAATGGGAGGAAATGGACCCTAACCCAAACCCTAACCCTAGCTCCCCTCCTCCAGCCGCCCTCGTCCCCCCTGTCCCACCCCTCCAGCCACCCCCCACTCACCCCCCAACCACCCGCATCCCCCCTGCACCTCCCCCCGAGCCACCCGCACCCCCCCAACCACCAACAACCAAAACAGTCGGAGAGAGAGAGGGAGAAAGAGAGGGAGGGGGAGAGTCACGTACCGGAGAGGGAGGAGAGTCGCCGAAGAGAATGAGAGAGCGCCAGAGAGAGTGAGAGCGCCGGAGGGGGGGAGGAGATAGAGTGAGAGAGTAAAATAGGAGGAAATGAATCGGTAGGGGGGATATAATTAGAATTTAGCGACGCTATAATTACCGTCACTAAGTTAGTCGCTATTAGGGACGTTGTAGCGACGTTTCGTGACGACTAGATCACGTAACTAATATACGTCGTTGTCACGTCGCTATTTGCTCGCTAGTAGCGACGGTTATCGACGTTTCATTTATACGTCGCTAATGTACACAATTTTGCGATGTTTTGCTAACGTCGCTAAATTTACGTCGCCAATTAAGCAGATTTTAGTAGTGAGTGGTTAAGATAGATGCATGCGGCCCAAGTGGTAGGGAGTTCGAGCCCCAGTGGAGGCGAGTTTGCCACAATTACCCATTGCTTAATATATATATATATATATATATATATATATATATATATATATATATATATATATAATGTAAGAAAATGGTTTAGTGTTGGAAATTTTTCTTCCAATATACGTTTGGGTTGTGTTTAAACCATTTCATGGAAAACGTCCAACAAATGATTTGAACTTTTTAGTTCTGTTTTAACAGTTTGTCGCAACTGTATTGTAGGTACAATTTCATTAAACTTTAATGTTGTATTTGAATTTTCTTTTGGGTTTTAGCTGACTATAATAATATAACACATAATATGAAGATGGAGCCTAATTTGGAGGTTACCTCCATTGGAAGCCCATATAGCACGGTTAACGCGTTTGGAAGTGGTTCAATATCGGCCCAGTCCCCGCCGTGAAGAGCTTGCAGCCCGCAAACGTCTAGCTGAAGAAGAAGAGTGACGATAGAAATATCGGTGTGCGCCGGCATCCCCAATCCTTGCTTCATACCAACTCCAGAAGTCTCATTACAAGCCCTCTTGTCTCCATCATGAATCTCCCGATAATGTCTCCAAGACAAATTAGCTAAAAATAAATATCTACTTTAGGAATATTATTCTAGAGAAAAATGTTTATTCATTTTGGGCTTAGAACATTTCGAAGCATCGAGGTTTTATAGAGATTTGCAATAGAATTTAAGCCGAGAAATTGAGTAATAGCATGGCAAATTTGAAATAACTATTTTCAAAGAAAATTCTCATATCATTACAGAGGTCAGATACAACTGAGTAAAGAATGTCGTAGTTGTTACAACTTGAAAAACAAAATGAGATACATCGTTCCATATATTATGTCCCTTTACTAGAAATAAAAGATATATACACCTTTGGCGAAAGTCTTCAAAAGCCGCTTGGAAAGCTTCGAAAGAATATGACCAAGCTTCAAATATATAGGAAGGCTTCAGAGCAGCTAGGAGCATGTGTGGAGACGTTGGTCAGTACATTATCATGTACTGGTGACCTGCAATTTGAAAACTATTTGAAAGCATGCAGTATTATAGTGATCTTTCTATTCCTTAGTTTAATTTACAGATAATGCATGAGACATGAAATAAAATGACATAACGCACGGTGAATCTTAACCGCGGTAGAGTCTCCTTCCCTGCAACAGAACTCCATATCCTTCCCTAAGAAACAGACATTATTAGCTAAACAATTGAATATATGAAGGTCACTAGCACCACAAGTCATCCTGGACTACAGCTTGGTTAAGCAACGATCCTTTCAGCGCTGGTAGAGAGCCCTATTGAAAGCTTCTAAATCGCTCGTGCTAGTACGTTTGCACATATATCACTATTCCGCTAGGCCAAATTGATGATCTGTGGCAATAGCCGGTCGAGGAACCAATACCTTGTGCACAAGTTGTTCATGACCATGTATGTCTAAGAAACTTAGTTATTCAAGTATAGCATGCAAGATAAATATTCACAGTGTATTCTACTTCCTTCAAGCATTCATACGAAATTTTAGACGATAGTTGCAACATTCATCCATGTATTCAAGTATATTTTAGCAAAATATTACAACATGCATTTTATATAACAAGCATACAATAATTCCACTATAAGGATCATTCTTCATTTAATCTCTTCAGTCTACACTCTTCTTCCATCTGGATTATTCAGAGAACCAGAGCTTACACAGGAGAGCCGAATCGCCATCCAACTGAAGACTTGCATTCACATCATGATCGTCGTTAGATTGTCAACTGAGTAAAGAATCAAATCCATCGCCACTATTCCTAGGAAAAAATAAAAGTGTACTCAAAAGATCCCGTCGAAGGGTCATTGTTGTACTTTGTTCGTTTGTTAATACAAAAAGTTATTTCAATACTTTGTAATGGCAAACAATAGGGTTTGAGGAAGCGACTCTTATATAGATTTCTTCTTCAAGATATGATCTACTACATCTGCGACTTGATTCTGAAAGCCAATCTAAAAAGAAGAATAATCTTAATTCAATTTGTTATGATCAATCGATATTGATATGGTTGCCAACATAATGCCCCGACTAGGGAGCGGGAAACTACACCTCAACATGTCTAACAAAATTATCCAGTACCTATGGAGGCAGTGGTTAGTACACTGGGGAATACACTGTCGAGCAACCAAAATTACATTCAGCTGAAAGCAGTCACTAAGTAATCATACGAAAATTATATATATTTTTAATAGTGGTCTTTCTATCTTCTAGCTACTTATATTTCGTGTCAATACTAAATTAAAAACCATATTTAGTTTTTGAAACCTTAATCAAAAGTCATATTTTTCTTTCATTCATTCAAACAGTAGAGACGATTTCATTTCCATTCCTTTTCTACTCTTACTAAACACAATATATTCTTAAGCAATGTTCAATATTAGGGCATGATACCAACATTACACTTGTCACTTCCTTCTTATAAGAAACAATTTATGACAAGAAACATAGAACAATAAAAAAAATCATTATATATTCTTACCTACGACCAACTGTCCATCCGACAACAAAAGGACTAGAACAAATTTTTACTTATATATATATATATATATATATATATATATATATATATAGATATATATATATATATATATATATATATATATATATATATATATATATATAATATTATTATATATATATATATATATAATATATATATATATTATATATATAATATATATATATACTATATACTATAATAGTATATATACCTTTAGTGAACATTTATATATACTATATATCTTATATCTATATATATATATATATATATATAATATTATATATAATATAATATATATATATATAAATATTCACAGATATATATATATATATATATATATCTATATATATATATATATATATATATATATATATAATACATATCCTTTAGATGATGACGAATGAGAGCTCCTGCTCCTGCCCCGAGGTGTCATTTCCCCGGCCGTGCTCCGGAGCGTCGTCGGCGGTCCCCCCAGCCCCTTCGCGGCTTGGCCGTTGTGGATGGCTGGCCCCCGTGGTTCCCCACCCCGTGTATCGCCACCCCCCCCCCCCCCCCCGCTCGGCCTCGCCGGCGCTGGCGCCGCAGACGCCCCCGGCGTCGTTCTCGGAGTCCTCCTCGGCGCCACTCGCCTCCCCCCCCCGCCGTCAGCCTACTCCCTTCCCTCTTGGGTCCCCCCTCCCCGTTCCTCCCTCTCCTCCCCCCCCTCCGCCTCCCGCGGCCCCCCCCGGCACTCGTAGCTGCTGGCCATGCCTCGGGAGCCCCCCCTCCGGTCTTCTCCTTCCTCCGCCCGCCTGCCCAGCGCTCAAGCGGCCCCTTCCCGCTGCCGTCTCCCCCTGCGGCCCCCCGGCCCCCGCCCCCGCCCCGTTCTCCGGCGGTATAGGAGCCCCCCTGCCCCCAGCCCCTCTCACCCTCCTCGCCTCCGCCGGCGGCGGACCTCTGGACGCTCGTGGCCCCGCGGCCCCCAGCGGAGCGCTCCCCCCCCCTCCCTTCTCGTGGCCGGTAGACTCTCCGGCCCCGCCGCTCCCTCCCCTGGCCGCCTCCCAGCCTTCCTCCGGGCTCCGGCGATCGCTTCGGCGATTGCTTAGGCTCATGCTCGCGTCCCCCCTCCTGGCCGCTGAGCGGCCACCGCCGACAGAGCACCCCCCCTCTGGCGTGCGCGTGCTCCGCCAGATCCTCTCCCCTCCCCTGATTCCAGCGTTCCCTCCGCTGCTCCCCTCCTTCCGTCTCCCCCCCTGGGTCGAGACCCCCTCCCTTCCGCCGTGGATCCCCGCCCCTCCCAGCGCCATGGTCGAGTCCCCCCTCCCTTCCGCCGTGGACCCCGCCCCTCCCTTCGCCGTGGTTAGGCCTCTACCCCCCCTCCCTCGGGCTACCCCTTCCCCCCTCGCCGGTGGTCCCCTCCTCTTCGCGTTGGCCGGAGCATGGCGCTCCCTCTCCTTCCTAGCGGACCTGTGCTCTGCCCCGCCGGCCCGCCCCCTCCGGCTCGCCCCCTCGACCCCTCCCGTGGCTCCCCGCCGCCCCCGGTGACGCTCCCGCGGCCCTCCTCACCGCCCCTCCTCCCTACTCCTCCGCCCTCCCTCAGTCGCCGGAGACGTACCCCCCCTGAGCTCCTGTCCCTCCGTCAGGGTCCCTGCCGTGGTGGCGCGACGTGTCTTCGGGTTGTGGCCCCTCGGGCAGCGCGCATACGGGACGCGTGGCCCTCCCTCGGGTCTCGTGTCTCGGGGACTGCGCGTGGTCTGCGTGGCTTCCCTTTGGGCCTCGTGCCCTTCCCTCGGTCCACGTGCCTGCCTCGGGACCAGCGGTTTCCCCCCTTTTTGTTTTTGTGGTTTCCTTTTGCTTTCCAACCGGGTCCATGTACCCGGTCCTCTTTTGGGCATTTTGTGTGGTTCAGCCCAGACTTTGGTTGTACTGCTCCTTGTGAGCCCATTCTCCTCTTCAATTAATTCGTTTCATAAAATAAAAAAAAAAAAAAAATATATATATATATATATATATATATATATATATACCTTGTGCACAAATATATATATATATATATATATATATATATATATATATATATATATATATATATATATATATATATATATATAATATATATATATACCTTGTGCACAAGTTGTCTAATACCAATGCATGACATGCAACTTCTATCAAATAAAATAATGCGATACAAAGCTAAATGCAAATAAAACATTTATATCTTTCAGACTATAGAACTGTGGCTCTATTGTTCGTTTTTTTCCTTCACAAACACATTTAACAATACAACAATTTCAAAAGGGCAGGCGGCGCAGGTTGTTGTCCGCTTGCCATCTATTTCAGTGTAATCTTTCTCTCCTAACTATCATTTAGTGATCCGGACAAATTTAACAGTATGTCGCATAAAGCATACATTTCAAGTGTATAGTTTTCCTTCTTCCTTATACAACAAAAATCACAACTCTTTCAATTCTATCGACAATTTATATAACTCAAGCATGCAATTATATCCATTAACAACATACGATATAGAGTCTATGCAATCATTTTGTCTTTTGTACAAGTATATCAATCATTTAGCAATCTCTCTTTAAATAGAAAAGATTCAGTTCAACGACATACGATAAGGAAAAATAAAGTGATTTTTTCTTTTCTTTTTAAAAACATATGGTAAAGACTCTAGACATTCTAATATCCTTCCTTAATAACTACAGTAATGTTGTGATTTGGATAAACTCAAATGTGGATTCCCTTATCCATATCTACAACAACTTCTATCCAATTTCCTCTATATATGTTATCAATGAGAAAAGTTACGTGCATTCTTTCTGGCTACCAATATTCTTATCTTTCTCTCTTATTTTCACAACACGTTATCAGCACGATTGCTCGAGAAGTTTCAGGTCACCGAGAAAGAGAAAGATCACATCAGAAAATTGGATTGAACAATCCAACCAGGTTCATAGATTACATTTATTTTGATAAGAAGTTTGTAATATGATCTGAACTCCAAAACTGATTATGTCTTTATTGTTCATTGATATGCATGTGAGTAATATTGATCTGAAGAATGATAATCTTAGTTTTCCACAAACACAAAAAAAAAATGATTATGTTAGATAGATTTCATTCACCTCTTAATCCGAAGCAAACTAATATAACCTTAATAATGATTTATATTTTCCAGTACATATTATGTATGGAGATTGTTATTTAGATTGACTTTTATTCTTTTTTCAAGGTTTTCATAGGTTCCAAGAGACACATCATTTAGATATGGCCATCCATGCATATAAATTGTTTAAATAAATATATTTATTCATCATCCATACATAGAACATTTGGTATATAAAAGACATACATCAATTTTGTACAAACTTTTGAATCCAATGTATTTGCTAATAGATTAGATGTTATAATTAGATTCTTTCCAGAAAGGATTTTGATAATTTTGATAAATGAAAAAGGATTTATCAATTTTCATTTATCAGTCACCTTGGCTTTGATGAGTTTAAGTGCATTACAATGTGACCATCATTCACCAAATATATAAATCGGCATAACAAATAAATAGCATTAACAGTAGATAGATAACTACATATTTAGTGGTGCATTATTGCTTCAAATACACACCCTTTGCACCAGATGTGATTAGAACTGTAACAGTATCGATTGAAGTTTTTTTTAATGGTAAATGTTGTAATACAAAATAATCTTTAAATATATTTGTTGCCAAGAGGAGATCTTGGAAGAAGAAATATTTTGAAAAATGATCTTGCTTTACTTTGCTACTCTAAAAATAAATTTTATTTTCCATATCCCATGCATCTGATAGAAATTATGAAGGATAATATTTTATTTTGAGTTTTGTGAAAGATTCTAAAAGTGTTCATGAAAAAAAAAATATTAGTTGCTTCTTTATGATTCCTTTACTATCCAAACTTCTCCAAATGGTGACGCATTTTACTTTGGGCCTATGCATTTGCATATCTCATATTTAATCTGTTTGATGATATAGCTGTCTAAAACATCACTTGTTGGTAGATTGCTTAGATTTTATTTCCTGGACAAAAAAGACACTGAATTATGATATGAAGTTTTGATAAGGCTACATAAAACAGTTCCTCGATAGGATCAACTTGGAATAATAAGTTAATTCAAAATATAAGGCAACTTATCATTTTCTCTATGATAGAATGTTCATTTTATTATGCCTTGCATCCATTTGCCAAGATTTGTCTTCTCAAATGATTATGGTTCCATTTTATCACCCATACTTTTATTGTTCCTATTTCTATGTCTCATATAATTGAGTATGAACTATTGCTCTTTATTGTTTCGTTATCGCAAGTCCCCGAAGGATATTTGTGGTATGCCTAAATGAGACTCATGTTATACTCATGGATTTCTAGTATGATATTTCTATCAGTTTAGCTTTAATATACTTCAAGATTTTGAGTAGTTCCCACCAATATATAGAAAAGTGTTCCTTATATGCTTATATCTATCCTACAAGAGTTTGGAATGATACATAATATGAATGCATCACCAAGGTATAGATGACTAGTTCCATGATGACAATTATAATGCTTTAAGACACGAAATCTAGTACAAATTATATTGCTTGTATATATTTTCGAACACCCAAATAAGTGCATGCATGACAGGTATTGCGCTTCATGTCCGAAAAAAAGCCAGTCGCTCACTTTGCAGGTCGTAGTGAGTTGATTGCCCTCGAAGGGCTAAAAGTAATAATAACCAACTGGTATTTTATAGTTGCATATATATTAAAGTTTTAAATCTTGTATAAATTAGAAAATCATAAAGTTGGTGACACAAGGTTCTTCTATCCATAGGGATACTACAGATGCATTATTGTCCTACCAACTGTCATAGACCCGAAGTTCTATGTTTAGAATCATTGTTATTGACTAATAATAACTTTATTTGCAACTATTAATAAGATTTGCTCATATCTAGAACTAGAACTCATGAAAAAACTAGATAGAGACATCTTATGCATGACTTATAGTGCTACTACCAACACCATCTTTATGGTTATAATCTTTTTTTTTTTTCCTCTAATATAAATACTAGTTTGAAAGTAGTATCCACGATAGCTGATCATATATGCTCATATTATTGAAGGCTCTGGCAAAGCACACTTAAATTTTACCTAATGGAACCCATCTACTTATACATAATATTTTATACTCTCATAATTCCAGAAGAATCTTTTTGAGAGTAAAATGACAAATGGGTATCATATTAGAACTCTGAGCAAGTGAAATAAGGAATATCTTGTGTAATCACTAGTCTAGAGAACCAAAAGTTAGTTTAGAGAACCAGAAGTTCGTAAAAAACTATAAGTTCGTCTAATATGTTCTCTAGCTATTCACTAGTGACATATATTACTCATATTGGAGATGTTAAGTCACATACTACGTTGAGCCAGAAGCTCAATCCTAAGGGTTCATTATGAGCAAGAAGCCGAATGATCAATAAGACACCCCAAAATAATGATGGCGAGAATCATCAAAACTAATTTGTGATCTCATCTTTTACCTAATTACAGAATACACCCTTGATCTCAAGGATGAGTGATCTTAAGGATTAAGTTTATTTATTACTATCAATACTGAAGATTGTATCTGAATAACAATGTATCATCGATTCGAATCGCATTTTTTTGGCTTATGTTGCTGTTATTCATTGGCATCTATGTTTTGTGAATTATAATGTTGCATGTTTTTATGTTTATCTCCTTAGATTATTATATCTTCTAGACATACTGTCAAGTTAATAAGACAGAATTTTCGCCGTTAGGGGAAGATATTGGCAGATAAATATCTTGTTCTAAAAACATCGTGAATTATCGTTCTAGAAGAATGTAGAATTGCATACATCCATTTGTTCTAATCTTACTAAATTAAGAGAAATTATCTCTGATGTTTCACTACAAGTGAATTATTAGATGTTTACTCAATTGTGCTGCATAAATAGTTATACCAACTATGTATCGATCTTCTAATAGACGTAAATACCAAAAGAACCAAATAAAGACAGCAAATGAATAAGTTATATATTAAGAACGCGTAGGACCTAAATGTTCTAAAGATTCTTCTATCCGGAATAAGAGACTGAGTAATATAACGCACCCTAAATGTTCTTGAAAAAATAGCTCCTGAAGAAGCATCTCCTGAAGAAAAGTTCATGACGATCCGGAAGATGTCATGAACAAAGATCCAATTTCTCAAAGTATATCGCTTCGGTCGAGAATATACCTCATATTCTAGATGAGTTTGAGAAAGATGTATCGGTACCAAAAAATCTATGTTCAAGAGAAATTTGGAATCAAAATTTTTTTGTCATAGATGACATTACATCTATTAAAAAAGGGTGATGATAATAACACCAAACCACGAATAATCCTTGAATAGAAAAGGATAATGAAAAGATGCGATATCTCTCGCAAAACGTAGAGTGTTTGGTCCTATAGTACATAACCCAAAAGAAATAAATCAGATATGTTTTAAATGGGTGTTTGTAAGAAATAGAGATCCAATTATATTGAGCAATTTCAGCTCAAGGAATCTCGAAGGATTTAAAATTTTAGGTATATCCTTGAAGGATTAATTTTTTTACCATGTTATCCCGACGGATTTGCAAATAGACCATATATGGACAAAAATTATCCAGAAGAATGTGATAGGTCCATTGAGTATATGTCTAGAAAGGATAATAAATGTAATCATATTTATGAAGAAAAAAAATTCTGAACGGACTTGATTCCTGAATGGATTCGATCGACAAAACGGACGTCTATGTACATGAAACTACCTCCAGAAGAGAAGATCTAATCTCCTAAAGAGATTGAAAATACCTCCCAAAGAGATCTCCAGAAGAGATTTTAGTTGATAGTATCTCCTGCAGAGATTTGAAATATTTCATGAAGAGATTGAAAGTACCTCTTGAAGAGAAGGTCTCATGAAGAGATAAAAATGTGACAATCTTCCGAAGAGATTGATATCTCCCGCAGAGATTGGTATCTCCCGAAGAGATTAGTTTCTTTCGAAGAGATCGATATCTCCCGAAGAGATCGGTATCTCCAGAAGATATTGGAATCTCCAGAAGAGATCGGAATGAGATCAGAATCTCCAAAAGAGATCGGAATGAGATCAAAATCTACAGAAGAGATTGGAATCCCCTAAAGAGATCGGAATCTCTAGAAGAGATGAATCTTCAGAAGAATCTTCAGAAGAAATGGATCTTTAGAAGAGATCTACTATAATCTCCTAAAGAGAGAATATTAATCTCCCGTAGAGATAAATCTCCTGAAAAGATATAATATGAGTAATTATCATTTACTCAATAAACTATAATGGCCAGATCAATGAGATTCGTTACGATCGAAGAATGATGAAATAACATGTTTTGGGTCCTGAAGTACCATGTTTAAAGAATATAAATATAAATTATTTATTGCCATTCACTCAGCACAATATTTTATGTGAATCTGTTGATTTGCATATACACATAGACATGACATATCATTAATGATTTAATTCACGTATTTTGAGATATGCAAATGCAAGGTATTTATTCATCCTTAAGAGGATATCACAAACAAAGGTATATCTTTTATAAACAATGTCGCAGGTATTTGAGAGAGAACTAAAGAAAATCACTGTGGCAACTTCATCAAATCATGTGCATGGCTATGATTTTAATAGTTTAACATATCAGGGAGTTACGAGCTTTCGGGAATCACAGATAAAGTCTGCAACCTCTGAATAAGAATATGGCTATAAATGTATAGACAAATAAAGTGTTGGGTGAGATGTAATATTTAAATAATATTAGGGGTTAATTTTTTATTTTGAATTGAGGTAAGAACAAGAATGTAATATTTTTGAGGGGGCGCATCCTGTAGATGCAAACATCCTGAAGATGCTAATGGAGACATTTTGAAGTATGTCTTTGCGTATTGTACTATTTTCTTCGTTGAGGTTTTTTTCCACTGAGTTTTTCCTTCGAAAGATTTTTAATGAGGCAGTGTAAGTCGCACCCACTTGGATTCCTGAAGAATCATATTCCTAAAGAATATTATTGTACTCTTTTCTTTTCTATGGATTTTTTCCCAAAAGATGGGCTTTCCTTAAGAAAAGTTTTTAATGAGGCAATAATTAAAGTGGACATCCAAGGAGGAGTATTGTGATTTGGATAAACCCAAAAGTGGATGCCCTTATCCATATCTACATTTGAGTTTATCCAAATCACAACACTCCCCCTTGGATGCCCACTTTAATTATTGCCTCATTAAAGTAGGCATCCAAGGGGAGTGTTGTGATTTGGATAAACCCAAATGTGGATATGGATAAGGGCATCAATTCTTTCATATGTACTTATGTCTATTTTAAACATTTTTTAATAGATTCTTTATTAATCGTGAAAGAATCAGAAAGCGAAGTCTTGCCCACTTACCTATGATGAAACATGTTCCAACAAGGGAGCTCTTACGGAAGGCTTTTCTTATTTAATTCTTATTTAAGCCAATAGATCGGCATGGATATCAATATAAAGAAACACTTACAATATCCAAGCATCGTAGTCCTTTTAGTTAATCCGAACAGAAATTGCTAAAACAGAAATTATAAAAATTCAAAACCGAAACGAATTAGCAAAAAATGAAACCGAACCGAATGGAAAATCGATTCGGTTGTTCGGTTGGAATATTTATATTGTTTGATGGGCCTGGTCCAAACTAGAAATCATGGTTAAATTATATTTGCAAGGAAAAATTATACCACATTTATTGTATTTCAAAATTACGTTTAAGTTGAACTAGTTGTTAAATTATCAAAATTGGACTTCAAAACCACATATCTATAGTATACATATTTTTAATCACAAAATATGTAAGAATTAAGTGTATTACATAAACTTTCAATCTTATCTAGTTTCGATTGGGACCGAAATCAAAACCAAAATCAAAATCGAATTAAAATTTTCTATTCTCAAAACCGAAAAGAATCAATTTTTACAATAGGAACTGAATCTCTTATTCGATTCAGTTCGGCTCAGTTGATTTTTGTCCAAACCGAAACATGTTCACCCTACTTTCCATCACTATCACCCATCAATGAACACAATAGCATGTAGAAAATATTTATTATAAACACTAGTTGAACACAGCGTGACACTCGTGGTCTTGTTTTAAAACCATGCTTTGCAACCGAAAACAGTCATGCTTTGACAAGCAGTATTTATTTTAATTGGATGTGTGCATGCACGGATTAGTAGTTGCATACATATTAAATCATCTCTCAAATTTAAGGTGTAGTTGTCATACAAAGAAACAAAACAATATTTAAGAGTGATGGTAGTTGCATACATCGCTCTCTCTCTCTCTCTCTCTCCTCCTCTCTCTCATATCTTCGGCCATGAAGACTAGTAGTGTATGGTGCTCTGTTCCTTTCTTCATTGTTTCTAGTTTTTGTGGTGCTACTTCCCCAAGGAAGCCAACATCATGGGTATTAATACTCTCTTTCCAGTTATTTTAGGCTAATATTTGTAGAGATATTATAGACTAACGATAGTTGTATAATTAACATGCTTCTTTCGTTACTCGAATATGTAACCTTCAGAAAAGTGTCTTATATATATATATATATATATATAGGAAAATTCTACAAACATTCTTCGAAAAAGTTGATCGATACATCCAAAATCTGAACCATTGGATGTTGATAATGGTTCAGATTGAGATCAAAAGTCAAAATCAGCATTAATGCTGATTCAGATTAATAGAGTAGGGAACATCATTTAATGCTGATTTTGACTTTGACCTCAATCAAAACCATTGGATCAACATCCAATGGTTCAGATTTTGGATGTATCGATACAATTTTTTTCATGGAATGTATTGTAGAAGGACCCATATATATATATATATATATATATATATATATATATATATATATATATATATATATATATATCCGCTCACTATAGTAAAGTAATTGTCATAGCTGCATTTAGGAGGAGGAAATATATATAGGAATTGTACATGTTAAAGTTGTTCAATCAATTGCATGCATGTTCTTCCTTTTGAAGTATGTGTGTAAAAAGGGGAATGACACCTTGTCCACAGTTTTGGACCGCGGTCCTGACCTGTTGGTCATGCGTAGGCGTTCAAGTAGAGGGGGCCACAGAATTTGTCCCGAAGGATGCAGGGACGAATGGAGGCAGAGATTGTTGGAAATTAATCCATTTCTTCCTTTAAAAATCTGCAAACAAAATAAAATAAAGTAAATATTACCGGCCTCCGGAAAAGTCGCTCACGTAGCACTGTCCTAAGATTTGATTCGGGTTTATGTACAGACTTGATCCGAATGCATATCTTTGGTCATGAAGGCTAGTAGTGTATGGTTCTCTGTTCCTTCTTCGTGGGTCTTGTTTTTGTGCTGGCACTACTTCCCCAAGGAAGCCAACATCATGGGTATTAATGTTATCTTTCCTGTTTTTCTAGGCTAAATATTGTTAGAGGTATTTATAGACAAACGGTAGTTAAATAATTTTTTTTTTTTTAAATTTGTTCAAAACAATTGCACCGCATCGCGTTCCGTCCGCTCCAGCTCGCACGGTACGATCTCACTTTAAATTTTCACATCAAATAAATTAAAGTGCTTCTTTTCATTACTCGAGTCTGTAACCTTTAGAAAAATATGTTTCAGTCTAATCAATTGAAGTAGAAATTCTTGGTGTGTATACATACGATCTATTTGTAGGTACTATAGTAAGTAATTGTCATAGCTGCGTTTAGTAGAAGGAAATATATATATACGGACGGTTCTGGACCACGGTCCTGACCTGTCAGCCATGCGTTGGCCTCCTAGTGCGGGTTGGAGTCCCGAAGGGTGCAGGGACGAATGGGGGAGGAGATGATACGTCGGCGCAGGCACAGCCGCGTGCGTCTCCGGGACCGAATTGAAACCATGCTAGCTGTTTCCGACTCTTTGTCTACATGCATGCAGCCGAAGAAACCAAATCCTTTTCCAGCTCTCCTCCAGTGCCAAAGCAATATCAGTTAAGGGATGGTTAAGGGACAAGCAGAGCACCACCGACGCAGAGCCTGCAAGCAGCAGCAGCAGAGAGTACTACTACTACATGAGTGGGAGTGGCAATGGCATCCCCCTCAGCCCAAACTTATCCACATGCCATTCTGTGTCGTCGCAGATCGGCGACACTCCGCAGAAAGCATCCCACGAGTTGAACTGCTGCCCAGCGTTGCCGGACTCCGGAAAGCCGATCATAAAGGACTTTCAGCTCCCGACCCCGTCGGCGGCGTCGCCCATCCGCGTCCGCAGGCCTGCGCATCATGTGGCGCGGGACAAGGAGTACCTGGCCAAATACAACAAGGCGGTGTCGATAATGAAGCGGCTTCCCCCCGACCACCCCCACAGCTGGCACCGCCAGTCCCAAATACACTGCATCTACTGCAACGGCGCTTACAATCAAGCCGGCGCCGCCGGCGACGTCCCTTTCATGATCCACGAGAGCTGGCTCTTCTTCCCGTTCCACCGATTCTACGTCTACTTCCACGAGCGCATACTGGGGAAGCTCATTGGCGATGACGCCTTCGCGCTCCCGTACTGGAATTACGACTCCCCCGACGGGATGCCGATCCCGGACATCTACACGGAGGGACAACTGAACAACGAGAAGCGGAATGCCCGCCACCTGCCGCCCGCGCCTGTAGCCATCGACATCACTCCCGAGAAAGTCGACGAGGGCTACGTCGAACCAGACGCAGCCGAGCAGACCGCCACCAACCTGGCCCTGCTGTACCAGCACATGGTCTCGGGCGCGTCCAAGCCGGAGCTCTTCATGGGATGCAAGCTCCGGCCAGGGGAAGACGGGGCGTGCTCCGGGATGGGGACGATCGAAACGGCGCCCCACAACAGCTTGCACCTGTGGGTAGGCAACACGGACTTGCCGGAGTACGAGGACATGGGGACCATCTACGCCGCCGCGCGCGACCCCGTCTTCTACGCGCACCCACACCAACATCGACAGGCTGTGGGCGCTGTGGAGACGGCTCCACGGATACCGCGGCTCCCGGCCGGAGTTCGACGACCCTCTGTGGCTCGACTCCCACTTCTACTTCTACGACGAGAACGCGGATTTGGTAAGGGTGAGGGTTCGCGACGCGATCGACATGGACAGGCTCGGGTACGCGTACGAGGAGGTCGATCTGCCATGGCTCGACGCGCGGCCTAAGCCTTCCGTCGCTCCGGAGCTCGCACGCAGCCTGCTGCGTGCGAAGGAGAAGGACTACGACAACATGCTGCGGATGGCCACGAACAAGGGTCCCTGGACTCTGGAAGGAACGGTAAGAGTTCAAGTAGCAAGGCCACCTAAGAGTACTATCAAGGCTGGTCAAGAAGAATTCGAGGAGGATGTCCTAGTGATCGAAGGAATCAGTGTCGAGAAGGGAATGCACGCCAAGTTCGACATCTACGTCAACCTCGTAGTGGACGAGACTGCAGCCAGCCCCAAGTTGCGAGAATACGCGGGGTGCTTCGTGAAGATGAAAGGGGCTGACGTGGCAATGAAGGGCGGATCGATCAGAAACATGAAGGTTGGGATATCCGAGATTCTGGAAGACCTGGAGGCAGGGGAAGACGACAGCATCTGGGTGTCACTGGTGCCGAGAGGTGGGACCGGAAATGCCACAAGAGTCGACGGAATCCGTATCGAGTACATGCAATGATTCATCATCGTCATGTAGCATCTACATAACATTTCATTTAACAAACAGACACTGATGGTCTTGCAATCACATGTCAGAGATGGATGTAATCACTACGCGAACAATAATTTCCAGATCCACGTGCTATCTTTTCAAGATCCAAAAGATCATAGTATTAAATATTTTATTATATAATAATATATTTAGAAAAGTTATGACGTATGTTTTTTTTTAAGTCATCCTCAATAGTCTTGATAAAAATTAGAATAATTACAACATCTTTTTAACTAGTCTTGTCAATAATAATCTGTAAAGTACATACATATACTAAAACCTAAAAGTTTAAAACATACTATAACCTACTTGCAAATGTATTCTCAAGCCTTCATTTATTCAACCAGTCGTAGGCTCGCAGTCAACAACTATTCCTCGACATCGTAATATTTATTCTCAAATATAATTTTAAGTGTAAAGTCTTACGTAAATCTAGCAAAATAAGCAGTGGATTACTGTAAAAGTTAATGACATACTGATAGTAACTGCAAAGTAAATAATTAGTCATGGTAGCAAGTTATAAGATTTAAAAATTTACAATAGCTAGCAATTTGTAAAAATGTGAAAGCGATCATAATATTTACCTGCAAATTAGTCTATAATATTTAGCGGCTCAAGGAGGAAAACACATTGAATTTTCGTTCATCTGAAGGGAAGGCAGCTCTGTAGCTCACACTCTAGCCTCTCATTCGTTTGATAACTCTATTAACAACTGTTATAACTCTCCCCCTAGATTGCATTATTCAGCTCCTCGAGCAAGAGGATGCTCATTCTCTAAATGCTAGAATTTATTGATGAAATAAAGGCTGACACCTTCCATTAAAAAAAAATATAGTCTATATTATTTCGTAAATTTTGTCCACTTTTAAATGTTATCATATGATAATTATGTCATTGCCAGTAGGCATCATACCATAATTAAAGGTTATAGTGAGACATCCATAGTTTCGTATTAGACGAACATATCTCGAAGGTGCTTCATCTCCATTATGGACAATTCATACTTCAAAACTAAAGCAACTGTGCACGTTCAAGTTCTTTTAACACATATACACAGTATATTGTTTAAAAATTACAAATATAATATAGTTAATTAAGCAAATCGTACGTTTGGTTGTTGGTTTTGTGTTTGTTTTCAAAGGAACAGCTATAAACCGTAAAAGTCATATCATTTTCATAAATAAGAAAACTCATTAGCCCCACTTGACACCAAATGAGTTATTCATTAGTTACTTATATTAATTTGGTGACAGACCACTTTTAGCTACGTTTTATTTATAAACACTTGTTGGACAACAGCGTGACACTCATGGCATTGTTTTAAAACCATTCTTGATTGCTTGCAACCTAAAGCAATCATGATTTGACAAGCAGTATTTATTTTAATAGAAAATATTGACTTATATTTTTTTTAATAAAAAATTGCAACTATGACTGTGTACATTTAATCATGAAAGGCGCATTATTGAATCATAATACCAAACTTAGATTTTAGCAAACTATAGTACTACAGAAATTTTAGGATTATTTTGTATAAAGGTACTAAGTTTATGATATAATTAGACTTTGGGTACTGAGTTTGTCCGTTTTAGAGTTTGGGTACTCAAATTTTTTTAGTGACACATTTTAGTGACAAAAGTGGACTTTCAGTGACGAAATAAGTCTTTTAATGACGAATGTTTGTCACTAAAATGTATCACTAAAAAATTACAGTACCCAAAGTCTAAAACGGACAAATCCAGTACCCCAAAGTCTAATTATATCGTAAATTTGGTACCCTTATACAAAATAAACCAAAATTTTATATAGAGAAAAAAAAGTTTATCTAATTTGCATAGAACATGATAATTTTGAAATATTTACAATAAACAGGATCTGGGATAGTGTAACTGGCGCCAGTCAACAAAAAATTTAAAAAAAATTAGGCGACGGTGTCGGTAACACAAGCGCCAGAGAAAAAATAATTAAAAAAATATTCTCAATCCTGTGGTGTCGGTGCAACTGGCGTCAAACTCAATTTTTTTTTTTTGGGTTTTTTTTAGGTTTCTTAGTTTTGTTTGTTTTAGATTGGTTTGATGTTGTTTAATCATTTAGTTTAGTTTAATATATTAATTACTTTGTTATTATCTATACTATGGATAATAACAAAATATATCAGTTAATATTTTTTTGTATATAATAATTTTATATTAACTAATAAATTTTGGTATTATCTATACTAATTAATATAAAAATTAATATATAAAAATAAATAGGTATATGTATTTATAAACAAATTAATTTGTACACTTTTTTGTATTAATAACAAATTTCTATAAAAAATAAATATAGTGGTATAGATAATAAAAAAATTAATATACTAACTAGTATAAATAATAACAAACTAATATATTAGTATACAAATAAATATAAATAACAATAAATTAATATATAAAATAACACTAACATATACAAATAATATATTAGCATACAAATAAATATATACAATAAAAATAATATATACAAATTAATATATTCAAATTAATTTATAGAATAACTAATAAAATTTGTTATTACACATATTGGTTAATATACAAATATAGAAATCCATATTTGTATATTAACTAATATAGATAATAACAAAATTTATTAGTTAATATAAAATTATTATATATACAAATATTTTAACTGATATATTTTGTTATTGTCCATGGTATAGATAATAACAAAGTAACTGATAGATTAAACTAAATCAAAAGATTAAACAAAATCAAACTAAAAGATAAATTAAACTAATCTAAAACAAACGAAACTAAGAAAATCGAAAAAAAAGTGGAGTTGGGCGCCAGTGCAACTAGCGCCAAGATTGAGAATATATTTTTTAATTATTCTTTTTTTTACGCCAGAGTTACCGGTGCCTGATGTTTATTTAAATTTTTTTCGACTGGTGTCAATTGCGCACTGGCGCTAGTTTATTGTAAATATTCTAAAATTATCATGTTCTATGCAAATTAGATAAACTTTTTCCCCCTATATGAAATTTTCTGATAGTAACATCCATTCTGCTATATAATGTCAAAACTTTTCACCATAGAATTTTTCTTCCAAAAAATTCTTGCGTATTTGTACTAATTAAGATGGTTCATTAATTTTAATAAGGACAATTTAGTAATAGTGAATACTGTCTTTTGGTCTTTCTAAGTAGTCTTCTTAAGTTAATTAAAAAAGATTAAATACGTGCAAGGCGCGCGCATATATAACAGTAGTATATAATATAAAGATCTGGCTTAGGAGGTTACCTCCATTAGAAGTTTATATAGCACAGTTAACGCATTTAAAGTGGATCAACATCGACCCAGGCCCAATCGTGAAGAGCTTGTAGCCCTCCCCCACTACAAGAAAAGTGACGATTCTTGACGTTTTATAAGTTGGCAGTCGTCGAAAACCATCAACAATAGTGGTTATATTGACAGTTTTAGGTATACGTAAAAAAATACAATTTTAAGTTAATTTAGCAAATTTTTACTGTAATAGTTGACAGTTTTAGAGGATCCGTCAAGAAACACAATTTTTTTGTTGACGAATTGATGAAAACCGTCGATTAATGTATGTGTGAAAAATTGGCACAAATTTTTCGGCTGCCATTATACTAATTTTTTTAAATTGTTTATATTTGTTGACTGTTGTGGTTATTTTTATTGAGAGAAGCAGAGTTTCTCCTGATGAAAAAAATCATCTTTCAGAAACAACTCCTCTCTCCATTCTCCTCCTCCTCTTCGAGTCCTTTCCTCTCTTCCTCACTTTATTTCTTCTACTCCTCTTCTTCGAGCCCAGCCGTCCGACCCAGTCGCAAGAAGCGGAGCACTCCGTCGTGCCATCTCTTGTCTCCCCTCGTCAAGAAAGAGCGATCTTGGAAAGAAGAGGAGGTGCGGTAGGAAGAAGAAGAGGCACGACAGCGTGCTCCGCTGCTTCGACGTCGCGATAGACCATTGACGCTGTTTTGGACGAGAGGGGATTTGGACGACGATGACGTCGACCTCGAGGACATGAGGTACCATTTCTTAGGGTTTGTTAGGATTTCTCTCTTTTTGGGTTAAACTATATTAACTAGATGTATATTATCTAAACATATATCCAAAGTTCTAAGAAGAACAAATTTTAGTTAAAATATATTAATATTTAAATAAACTATTTGGTATTATCTAAATATATATATCTAAAATTTTACAAAGAACAAATTTTAATTAAAATATATTACATATTTAACTATATTTAGACCTAATTACACGATCTATATATATATATATATATATATATATATATATATTATATTATATATATATATATGGAAGCGGATCAAAAGCCCCCTTTAGAAAATGTAACGCCCCAGAACCAGAATACTGGAGGAGGGGGGCGAACATAGCCAGCTACGTATATTGAAGTGCAACCCACCTCGCTATACGGTCACGGTTAACTAGATACATGAGGGTTTATCTACAAGCATCAGTCACTTAAGGTCATGAACAAGCCTTGTCTTAATCTCAAGCAAGTAATATCAATTACAAGAGATCAGAGCACCAAATATACAATAGTAAGGCGTCACATACATTACATATTTGGATGATCATGAAGCTAGTCGTACAAAATGTCAAGACTACAAGAGTTTCAGTTATACATGATCAATCCTAGGATTCGTTAATCTTACAGCGTAGGCAAACAGTAATAAGGGTACAATACGAGCTAACACGTGCTCGCCGACTAAACGCCTCAAAAGATAATTTTACAATAGAGGGGAGAGCCAAAAGTAAACCCCACTCGTTGCCAGGGTTACGCCTGGTGGTCACCATCTGGCTGAAAGGTAGGTAGATCCTCTGGAGCTTTACCGATATCTGGCCATAAAAACCAGTTGGATCAAACCCCAGAAAGAGCAAGTGCCATAAAGGAGGCTTCACTTAGGGAACAATCCAGCATATCATAAATGAATAATAAAGGCAATTATAAAGATATAAGATAAATAACAGGACAACAATAATAAATTGAGTACGAGAAACCATTCAAGTAGCCAGGTCAACCCTTAAACCAAACAAGGACCGGGGTTGCAATCCTTCACCTGAATAGAAATCGTCTCCAATACTGCTGGTAAAGTAAAACATGATGAGCTTGACATAGGGTGAAATAAGACAATAAACGAAGAGAGGATAAAGAACTGCTCCGGGAGCCAAGTTACAACCCTTAAACCAAACAAGGACCGGGGTTGTAACTCTTCCTGAACAGAACCTTGCCCTGATCTTTATTGTTAAGGCAAGCATAGGTAATCATGTCATGTCACAATCTTGTAAAACATGACGAGCATGACATGGGGCGCAATAGGACAATAAATGAGGAGAGGACACAGAACGCTCCGCTCTGGAAGCCAGGTTACAACCCTTAAATCAAACAAGGACCGGGGATTGTAATCCTTCGCCTGAACAGAACCTTGTCCCTGATCTTTATTGTTAAGACAAGCATAAGCAATCATGACGATATATGATAAGATAACCATGGGACTATTCAGATAGCCAAGTTATAATCCTTAAACCAAATAAGGACCGGGGTTGTAATTCTTCATCTGAACGGAACTTGGTTTCTCATCATTTATCGATAAGTAAGGCAAGAAGAAAGGTCATGCCACAATCTCGTACAGGATCAGGACAAGACTAAACTGTACTAGCCTACATCAAACAATCATACCACACACAATGAGTACGGCTGATACTTTAACTAACTAGGGTTATCACAGGCCTAGTTACTATCAAAATGTAATAAGATTATTCCAACAGCCACAAGCCCTACAGACCATCCAGGTTATCCAGGTCGAATATCCATCCATGTGGGGGCAACACTTGACAGTGTGCTAGAAATGTGCCCTACTCATCGGCAGCTACAAGTCCAACTCGAGCGCCCAGATAACGGGATTGCCTGTAGCGGAAAAATATCTTCATGACAGAATTATTCTAGTTATTAGCCTTAGTCAATTTTCAGTAGGTACCCTGACCGTGGTATTCAGGGATCCATACCTAGACATGATGCAAGACAGTAGATTCATTGCACAAATACAATCATCCATGGTGTCCAGGTCATTCATTATAGATATGTCATGCAAGCGTCGCAACAGCTTTCAATAGTTACCATGGTGCGTACTTGTCACATCTTGTTATTCATGTCATGTCATGCCGTGTACAATTAGCCCGGATATCAATCAATCAGTGTTGTCAATTCATGAATAGTACAAGGCATAAAGATAATCGGGCATAAAAGGGCTCAAGGCTCTACGCGAGTGAGCCTTTACGCTAGGCCGAGGGCCTCAAGCGTAAAGCGGCTCTACGCTAGCAAGAGCACGAGAGGGATAGCTCTATGCGAGTGAAATGCACGTGGGTGGGTTCTACGCTAGCCGGGTTATACGCAAGCATAATTTCACGCGCGTAAGAATTTTACGCGAGTAGAATTCTACGCGCGAACACCCGAACGAGATTCTACGCATGCGAGAATCTACTTGAGCCAAAGTCTACGCGAGGGCGATTCTACGTGAGCAAGACTTACGTACCGCGAGATTCTGCTCGAGCCAGGGTTTTACGCAAGCACTATTTTACGCGAGGGACACGATTTTACGAATAAATTCAGCATAGACGGAATACGCTGGCACGCAAATGCGTGTGGTAAAAGGCTGAAATAACACGCTGACACGTAAAACGTGGGCGTAAGCTAAACGCTACGCTAACACGTTAGAACATGTGTGTAAAACTCCTCTTCTCCCTATGCCCAAGACAAACATGCTAAAAGCTCAGGAATCAAGGAATCATCCTCGGCAAGACTTGGGAAGTCCGGCAATCTCAACACCAAACTTGCATAAATCAGGGCCTATTACATGGAACTCTTAGTTTTTGAAAACAAGCCAGTTGGAAGACAAAACCAAGAGGATCAAAATACTGAAAGCTTAGATCTACATGAAATGAGCCATGGAATTCGAAAATACTAAGTACTAAAGTGGATAGAATCTTGTGGAGAAGAAAA